>CABFWO010003239.1:41054-70518 GCA_902155825.1 Timema genevievae | reverse complement strand
TAAAAAAAAAAAAAAGCACTGGAAAAAAAACTAAAAGCTAAGAAAATAAAACTGAGATCCTAGCGTAGATCTTACACAGCTAAAGATGATAATTTTAAGGACCAATAATTATATTTACTACTGTAAGTAATTTTTTTTGTTGCCTTGAAACACTTTACCGTTAATTTACAATCTAACAATTATTACTGCTCGAAAAAAACACATGTACTTGCACACACTCTCATAATTACGCTCATTAAAATACTCTGGTCCACTTTCTGATTAATGCTGATAGCGCTACACTGTTCAGATATATTTATATATTTGGAGAATATGACCTACTTCTCTTTTTATTATTAAAAAATAAACACAAATATGTTTTGAAATGTAAATTGTCTACTCCCCCCCAAATAGTAAATCCTTTCTAATAACAATTACGAGCCATCTAGTGGCGAATATTTGAACTACGTGGTTAGCCGAGTTGTGCAGGCCTATCTGTCCTTGACCACTCTCAACATAGCGTCCAACTCACCACGATTAGAGGGGTGGGGGATGAAGAGACGAGTACTGTCCAGTTTGTCTTCTCTTTAACTACGCTAAGTAATCTCAATCTGAAACACAAGAGTTGTTTTATGTAGTTATTTCAGCGTCGCAGGAACATATTACGTACAAACAGGGTTATTCAGATATCCTGGTAAAAAGATATAAAGGTTGTATACGTCAAAGATGGCGGTAAGAGACGTCAAAGTTGGTGCTACGAGACGTCAAAGATGGTGCTATGAGACGTCGAAGTTGGTGCTACGAGACGTCAAAGCTGGTGCTACGAGACGTCAAAGTTGGTGCTACGAGACGTCAAAGATGGTGCTATGAGACGTCGAAGTTGGTGCTACGAGACGTCAAAGCTGGTGCTACGAGACGTCAAAGTTGGTGCTACGAGACGTCAAAGATGGTGCTATGAGACGTCAAAGTTGGTGCTACGAGACGTCAAAGTTGGTGCTACGAGACGTCAAAGCTGGTGCTACGAGACGTCAAAGTTGGTGCTACGAGACGTCAAAGTTGGTGCTACGAGACGTAAAAGATGGTGCTACGAGACGTCAAAGTTGGTGCTACGAGACGTCAAAGTTGGTGCTACGAGACGTCAAAGTTGGTGCTACGAGACGTCAAAGATGGTGCTACGAGACGTCAAAGTTGGTGCTACGAGACGTCAAAGATGTCGTTGTATGAGCCTGGCGGGGTAGGCAACACATCAATCTTCAGCACATTACAAGTGGAGTGGAGTGTAAATTATTACTAGCAACAGGCACCATCGTGTGTGTCTTGGAAGGGAATGGTAGGGAGGCCTGTGTTGGTTTGTGTTGCGTGCTGCATGTGTTGCCTACCCTCCAGCGCCAACTTTACCTTCTCGTAGCTTCGACACCAAGTTAGTCACGTGGAAATACTTGTCTTGTCGTTCACTATAACCTGTATAATCTTTTTTACCAGAAGCTCTGAACAACCCTGTATAGCTACATAACTTTGTGAATACTTTTCTATTGTAAATTTGAAGAAGGTAAAAAAATCAAATTTATTGATACCATTGAATCCAAAATCTATTTGGATATGAAATCTCGAATCCAATACGAATCTTTCAAATATTCATATCCGGGATTTTCGAGTCGGATACGAATCCTAAACAAGATTCAGAACTATGATTCGAGATTCCGTAAGCTCGGCGCGCAGGTTCTCTGGGTTCTTCTACCTAACTGGATGAGTCGCTGTCAGAATCTGCGGCCTCGGGAGGTTCTTCCTTCTCTTCTAATACTGGTGCCGGCTCCGGTGGCGGCGCTGGTTTTGTCATGGTGGCAGAAATGTAGGCTCTTGGACCCTCACCCTGCGTGTGCTCGATACCAACCCTGCGGGGAATAATGTCCCTGTCAACAGCTACTCTCTTTAATCCCCATCCGCAGAGTCCGTAAGATCCGTGTTCTTATAGCGCACAAGTCCTTAGAAATGGAAATGACGTTTACACAGTCTATACCCTTAATCACGTGACCGTGCCAACCAATCAGAGACAACGTTCAACCAAACTTTTCGGAAGGAATTCTTTTTAAAGAGCTAGTCGCAAGCAGACTTCATCAGTCAGACGATATGACAGCTAAACGATTATCAACGCAAGTAACTACACAACATATTTTGATAAAACGTCCATGATAAGACTACATTTAAAAGGTAGGTTAAGAGCCGTTACAGGTAGTATACTTAAAACATAAGCTACAGTAGCCCCATGGCTTCTTTGGTGCTGACTGACAGCTGACGGCTTTGAAAAGCTACCAGACCAAAGTATGTATCCCTACGCCGAACCATATGATCTGCAAAATACATGTGTTTTGCAGCTGTCACTTCTGACAGTCAACATTTAGCTGTGAGCTGTCAGTCAGCACCAAATAAGTCATGGGGCTACTGTAGTTAGTGAAATTGCTATGAAAATGCCATTGGTGCTTTCATTTCGATGCGCGACGCACGCTTACTTTGCTGTGATTGGTATTCCTCAGAAGTCTGTATCGACTAGTCCTTAGAAATTTAAAGTTAAGTACATTTTTACAGAGTGATAAGGACTAGGGAATTAAGGATAAGGACTCTGTATACAGTGCAATCTGTTAGTGTGGAGTCGAGCTCTTACGGAGTACTACGCACCTTACGGATACAGAGTTTGTAGATGGAGCTGTTAGATCAACTCATTGAACTACCAACTAATATACCCAGGTTATTATCAACGTATAAAACACATTTCTATTCCTCCGACATATCTGTACCTTTATCTTGGTAGGAAGTCTGTGCTGGAAGGCCTTATTTCGTACCAGAATCCTACCGTATAGTTAGTAATTTGATAGGATAAAAGGCCTTCAAGAACGGACTTGCTACTACCAATCCCATGGTGTAGTTGGCAGTAAAGCTTATGGGTCTCGTGTTCAATTCCCGGCTTGTACCTTGGGTATGTTTCCCGAAAGGGGAATTACCACAACGGTCGCTAGTGTTTGGTTGATTAGGCTTGAGTAAGGTTTAAGTGTTTCCACTGGTTCCACACCCTCATCTCATCAGGACATGAAAGAGCCTCCAAGGAAAGGATGTACAATTAGTACATTCGGACACGCCCTGGGTAACGTTGCATTAATACTGGCTAATCTTTCCGCTACTGGGCTACGATTGTACGCTGCTAACACACACGCCCTTTAAAATTCTACCTTTCCTACCTCCCTTAGCCCATCACCGTGAGTATGTGAGCAGTCAGGAGGAGATCAAGTTAGACTTTTACCTGTACTCGTGGCGAGGAGGAGATCAAGTTAGACTTGTACCTGTACTCGTGTCAGGAGGAGATCAAGTTAGACTTGTACCTGTACTCGTGGCGAGCCAAGTAACGGACGTATTTCTCCGGCGGATCGTCCTTGGCGCTGTTGACCAGAGAAACAGACCGTATGGTGGTGTGGGACACTTGGGTGGCCGGCATGGTGAACTCTACGTAGCAGTACTCCGCCAGCTGATCAGGGATCTGGTCGTATGACGTCAGTCCCATCCGACACACCAGGGAGTGGGTTGTGTAGGCTCCTGAACACAGCAATACGTGGTGTTTTTCATCAGGAGGAGCTACCTTCATTAAATAACTAAACCGGATACTTATTAATTAGATCTTTTGATAGATGATGTAAGATGGATTGTGAGGAATGTTAGCCCCAGGCCTAAGAGAGGGCCTCAGAGCATTGTATCTTAAAATAACTCGCTTCGCTCGTTGGGGGCTCCACCCCCAAACTTCTGGTGAGTTTTCTTTTCAAATGGATGGAATCTAATGTAATTCCAACGTTGTTTTGAACGTAACAACTCTAAGTTACCGGTATTTTTATATTTTATATATCGCATCGACTTTAAAGTTGCTCCGCCATTCAAGATTTTTAACTTTTTGGAATTTTCCCGTCGGTTACAGGCTAGAAGCTACAAGTTTGCCAAATTTCAAGTTTTTAGCATATCTGGAAGTGGGTAAACATTCATTAATATCAGTGAGTGAGTCAGCCATGTGGCTTTATAGTAGTATAATAATGAAACTACCTGCTCTTATTTGATGACTTGGGCTCAGTAGTAACCAAGACAAATGTCGTGGGGGATACAGTTATTGGACGTTCATCCTCCAAGTGGCCTGCTTACCTTCCCCATGATGAGGGTGATTGGTTGATAGAGGGACTATGGAGGGAGGGGGAGGAAAGCTACTTTTTGTTGTTGTTGCTAAACTCTGACCAGCTTCGGTGTCCGCATGGTCTAAGGCAGTAGACTAGACTGCCGATGATGTGGAGATAGAGGTTCAGATCTCGGTCGGGCGTACTGAGGGTGGTTTTTTCCAAAATAATTTTCCACTATCCTTCCACACAAATGCGGGTAAACTTCCTAAAAATATAACCTTCCTAAAACTATAATCGTAGCCATGACTTAAGCGTCTAGCTCGGACGGGTAGTAAGACGCGGTGATAATAATAGTTCGGTCCCTGACTTAGAAGACTGTCTACCTGCTAATCCGCCCCCTCCCCCACCCTCTCTGCCCTACCCACAACTTCAGCCCAAGAATTCCCTGTCCACCGCTGACGAAGATAGGTTTTTTGGTTCTCAACGGGACGGAACGTTAGCATCCACTTTCATCTTTTTCTCAGCGACACAAACGCTATCTTACAGATTTCTCTCGACATTAGCTCTGTCCAAACAACGTTAAGGGTTCAGATCTTCAAGGGTCAGAACTGGGCACGCCAAAATGGGGGAGAGGGGGGAGGGGCTCAACTCTCTCCTTGAGATTAAGGCCACACTGATATAATCGTGCGCGACCAGCATCGACACTCACCTTGCCCTTCTTTAGGTAGTCTGCTCATGCGCCAGACGATGGCTCGGTGCTGATGTTCGTACTTGGCGTTCCCCGAGGTGACCTCTATAAGGGACTGCTCCAGAGTCTCGACCGCCCCCAGGAACCTCTCGATACCTTTCACCTTCCCCGTCCTGTGGACACAACACACACACACACACACATTCAGGGAAGGATAGATACCTGATTGGCCTATCATTTTCGCGGTCTTGTTACGTCGTTCAGAATCGCATCTCACCGGATACATCCGGATCACCGCAAAGTGGTCTCCCTCAGGCATCTGTATCTGTCCAGGGTGCTCTGGTATTGGAATGTTATATTATGCCAGAGCTAATGCCAGGTGGGAGGAAGGGGGAAGAACGCCTTATCTTAGTAGACTACTCCATTATAACCCCCCTTTTAAGGACTAGATAATATTCCCAAGTCAAGCCTGACCTGCACTCCACTATTACGTTAAGTATATGTCAACTGCCTTAGTCAGTGACGGAGAGCGCTCACCTGCGGTGCGTGGACTTGACGGATCCGTACCGAAAATGTTTCTCCACCCGGAACAGGTAGATCCAACACTCGGGGATGGGGAATCGTACCATGACGTCTTCGCAAGGGATCTGCCCCAGTTTCCGACTCGAGAATCCGGGGACTAGAATGTCTGCCTTCAGCTCCACCTGATACGAAGAGAGACTCCATCAATACACGTCACCTGGGCCGTCGAGAACAAGCAACATGGGTTTTGGTAACAAGCCAATATCATCTTCTCCAATTTGCAATAAGGTGAAACTCTACGTAAACGTAAACCACTGCTACGCAGTAAAAGTTTGGAGATCCTTTATCAGAGCCCAATGAAATATGTCCCAGTTAAAGATATGGAAAATGGCACATCAACGGATAACAAGGTAAATAATTCATTTATACCTTCAGAAGAAAAAGGATTGTCAAATTTTGCATTAAACTGTCTCACACTTTTAATTTGAGAAAATTTCCATCATTTGCTTATGAGACAGCTATAAATGAGTAATCAAAGTGTACATGTTTTGAATAAACTTGTTCAAACGGTGTGTTTTAATTGGTCATAGTGGACTTGTGAGAAATTGATCTCTTACAATTGTAGTGAATCGCTCTTGCAAAATAATGACCTACTCCCTCGCAACTAAGGGTGCGGTTAGCTTACCTTGTTGCCTGTAACACATAAAACCGCCTTCACCTGAAGGGGTAGCTCTCTGTTCTTGGGTGGCCGTACCCGGAACCTCATTAGCTCGATATAGCAGGCGTCAGGGGGCTTGAACCTTGTTAGTACAGGAAGTAGAACTTGTTAGTACAGGAAGTAGAACTTGTTAGTAAAGAAAGGAGAAGATGTGGACGTATATTTTCTTTTCTCTCTCCATTAACTAAAATAAATTGATTTTGTTAATATTTTACACAAATTATTATAAAAATTCCTACATTCATTTAATTTACAATTGGGTATCATTGAGAACCAAGCAAATCAGTTTATGATTAGTAGACTGTACAGACAAGTTTATTGCTAATTGATTGCATAATTCAATTTATGGTTAGTAGACTGTACAAACAAGTTTATGGCTAATTGATTGTACAATTCAGTTTATGGTTAGTAGACTGTACAAGCTGTTTATGGTTAATATATTGTA
This sequence comes from Timema genevievae, assembly GCA_902155825.1. Taxonomy (NCBI): domain Eukaryota; kingdom Metazoa; phylum Arthropoda; class Insecta; order Phasmatodea; family Timematidae; genus Timema; species Timema genevievae. The sequence goes on along the minus strand of CABFWO010003239.1, from coordinate 64,021 downwards.
CTTAGTAATTTTATGGTTAGTATACTGTGCAAACCAGTTTATGGTTTATAGATTGTACACGTCAATTTTTAGTTAGGAGAGTGTACATAAGTAGTATGATACATTCTGGTTACCACTTATAACACAAGCGTGATCGACTAATTAGGGAGTGATTGGCCAATGAGGGAGAGTGAATATCCGTGGATTCGGTGGACTTCCATATTGACCGCGAAATCCTCATTTGTTTTAATTAAAAAACGCTTTCCCTATGAACCTTTATGAGTTAACGTACTTATTCTCTACCGACCTATTTCCTTGTGAGATTCGTTAAAACTATTTGCCTGGCTATAAAGCTGTTTGATTAAATAAGCAGCTTACTGTTCATTCAGGCTATTCGAAACTTACCCAATGTTAAGAAAACGTGGTGAAGAGGATAAGTTTTAAGAAACTTAACCATCATTTACTGGGTAAGGGGAGGATAAACAGCAACTATATCCTCGAGGCTACCAGGATTCAAAACAAAGTATTTCTCAATGGGGGAATGAGTTATTTAAATAAGCAAATTGCCTCGCCGATCATGCCCACTGAGTTCTCGCCAATGTCCAAGGGGGGTGGGAAGTTTCAAGGACATCGATCGTGACGTACTTGATGATGTGCGTGTTCTGATACTCGTCCTGCTGCACGCAGCTGTGGAACTCGATGTTCTCAAGTCGTATCCACTCCTCCGTCACCACGGGGATGATGTCGTGACGACCCACCACCTCCTTCCCTTGGCGCCACAAGTCATTCACCCCCAGCTCGACGTCGGGCATACCTGCACAGGGGAACAGTCATCGGTTCCATATCTCACCACACGTGGTCTCAAAGTAGCAATATTAGTTCCATAGCCCACCACACGAGATCTCAAGGTCGTAATGTTAGTTCCATATCCCACCACACGAGCTCTCAAGGTCTCCAAGCCTAGTTCCATATCCCACCACACGAGCTCTCAAGGTCTCCAAGCCTAGTTCCAAATCTCACCACACGAGTCATCGAGGTCGCAAGATAGGTTCCAAATCTCGCCACCCGAGTTCTTGAGGTCGTAATGTTAGTTCCATATCCCACCACACGAGCTCTCAAGCAAGCAAGATTGGTTCCATATATGCCATGGGCTCTTGAGGTCTCCAAGATTATTAGTTCCATATCCCGCCACACGAGCTATCGAGGTTGCCACATTAGTTCTTATCGTTAAATTGTACCTTCTGTTTATACTTTCGAGATTACTAATTAACTTGCCTGACAAGAAGCCCAGGAAGCACAGCCGGACCCTGGCTATCTGCTTCTCGACGTGCCCGTACTGGTCCTGTTCCACGTAGATCTCGTCGACGGCCGTGATCTGGACCTCCTCGTTCTTGTAGTTGAGGGCGCGGTCCCTGTGAGCCGACAACCGGAACAGAGACTCCTCCACACACATGCTGAACTGCTTCACGTCCTCGTAGTTCTGGCTGCCGATCTTGAATAGTTGCGACACCTGCAAACAGATAGTCAGTCCCCTCTTAGCTTCGGTTCAAATACTCCCGAGTTGATTCCAGTTTCGATCACATTATAAATTAATAACGAATTTGAGCTGATTGGAAAACAGTTGTTCATTGGAGGAAGACAGTCTAGTCGCTCTTAAGACGTGTCTCAAGTGACAATCATGGAGAAAGACAGTTTAGTCGCTCTTAAGACGTGTCTCAAGTGACAATCATGGAGGAACACAGTCTAGTCGCTCTTAGGACGTGTCTCAAGTGACAATCATGGAGGAAGACAGTCTAGTCGCTCTTAAGACGTGTCTCAAGTGACAATCATGGAGGAAGACAGTTTAGTCACTCTTAAGACGTGTCTCAAGTGACATTCATGGAGGAAGACAGTCTAGTCGCTCTTAGGACGTGTCTCAAGTGACAATCATGGAGGAACACAGTATAGTCGCTCTTAAGACGTGTCTCAAGTAACATTCATGGAGGAAGACAGTTTAGTCGCTCTTAAGACGTGTCTCAAGTAACATTCATGGAGGAACACAGTCTAGTCGCTCTTAAGACGTGTCTCAAGTGACAATCATGAAGGAAGACAGTCTAGTCGCTCTTAAGACGTGTCTCAAGTGACAATCATGGAGGAACACAGTCTAGTCGCTCTTAAGACGTGTCTCAAGTGACAATCATGGAGGAACACAGTCTAGTCGCTCTTAGGACGTGTCTCAAGTAACAATCATGGAGGAACACAGTCTAGTTAACCTGAGGGGCGTGCTCCACGGGTAGTCCCAGCTTCCTGAGGTCACTGCCGAACTCCTTGCACCCCTGGTAATCACCCTGGATGGCGTAGGACGCGAACTGACTCAGTTTGTTGGTTAGACGCTCGGCTTTGGTCACTTGGCCGGGTCTCACACCCGGACGCTCTTTGTAGAACACGTACTGGAGCTTGACGGTGAAGATCTTCCCGTAGGCATCGAACTGCTGGGCCCCTGCCGTTAAATGGGGGAGTTAATTGGGCAGACCGTAAAACATGCTATAGATACATTATAAAATAGCCTAAATATAACCCAATTTTCTTAACGGATGAACATATCTTGACAGCCAGAAGAGTTACTATATTTACTTTTAGGGGTGTGCGAAGGCCAAGTTTTAAATGCGAAGCGAAGTCAAAGCGAAGCTTGAAACTTGCGAAGAAAAGTCGAAGTTGAAGTCGAAGGCCTATATTAATAATGTATGCACACAGGCTTACTGATAAACTTAGTACATTATGAATAAAGTTTTAATATTTACTTACAATGTGGAGCTCATAAAATTATTTTGTAAAGTTTACATATGTATGTCTTTTTTTATCTGCATTTCAATTATAATAATTATAAATTAAATTCTGTTTTCGTTTCCCACTTTCCGTATTAGCCATTTTGAATATTAAAGAAAACGTGAAGAAGCTATGAAAAACTTGTGACAAAATGCACTAGTAAATTTGTGACAGACTATTGCAAAGAGATGGAATATTAAGGACCAAACATTAGACGCAAGCTGAGATGATAGCACAACTAAAGCGCTTTCTCTGCTTCATACCAGAGACCTTGGTGTTATTTCTTTTGTGTAATGTAGGTCTAATATTTAGTAAGATAAAATTAAATCGTTTGATAATATATCGAAGTTTAATCCTTCCTTCGAAATTTTTCGAATATGCGAAGGCTATTGTAGATGTCGAAGTCTAAGCCGAAGGAGATTTGACCTTCGATTCCGACTTCGACTTTTCGAAGCTTCGCACACCATTATTTACTTTGACACCCTCACCGTTGGTCGCGCGATGTAAGACGTAAGGCTTGCAGGAGCTTGAGGTTCAAATCTCGGCCACTGTGAGAGTAAGAACGTTGTGTCAACTCACCGATGTCCGACACAGAGTAGCACGCCTGCATAGGAAGCTCTTGAAAGGGGTCCTTGTCGTCCTTGGTGTTGTAGAGCTGGAGGACGGGGTTGTCTCCCTGGTTCACCAGACGGACAAACACTTTCTTCCAAAATCTGCGAGAGATCAAACATTTACACCCCATTTAAAACAAAGATGGAACGGGTGCTAAGGGGTCCACATGCGTTAAAAAAATATATTATTACCTCTGCCCGGTAATTTTCTTCTTGTTAGGTTGTCGCAAGTGCATCTCCCATCCATCACCTTTATACTCGACCCTGGGAAAATCTTCTAGAGGCTGTGATACGTCATCGTCGAACAGGGGTGTTGGGGGTGTTTCTTGGGAGTCTGTCCTCTGGAAGGTTCCGTCAACACCTTCAGGACCTGCGCGTGAACACAAACCTTACTACACCGTCAAATGTATGATAAACAATCTAATATTCCCACAGACGTCTCAAGGACCTGCTAGGATAATAGAAAGGCTGATCACACATGGGAGATTATCACTCAGGGGCTATGGGAACTATGTAATATACCTAGGAGCTAGGGAACTATGTAATATACCCAGGAGCTAGGGAACTATGTAATATACCCAGGAGCTAGGGAGCTCTGTAATATACCCAGGAGCTAGGGAACTATATGACCCAGGAGGGTCTCACAGACGTCACAAGGCCCTACCCGGATAATAGAGACTATTAAAACCAGTGGCCCATCCCATACTACCATCCCAGTCTCCGGGATTGCACATACCTCCAGACACTTTAGTAGGTTTGACATGGTTTTATTTTATTTGAGGTATATTTGGTGAACTGCGCCAACCCGTCACTTGGAGGCAGGCGCTGTTAAGATGACGGGTTGACCTGTAGTGTCGACGGGTGTTTCCCTGTTACAGAACCTACTCTACCTTGAGGAAGAGCTGAGTCTTCCGTTTCTGCGGGCAGAGCCGTCGTAGCAGCCTCGTTGCTCTTGTCAAACGGGTTGAAACGAGGTGAAGAATCCAAAAATCCGGCGTTGTTAACAGGGCTCTTTGGGGGCGGAGCAAGAGTTGGTACAGGGCCCCCTAGTAAGAGTCCCCCTGCCGGTACATCCCCGTCCAATAGCTTGGGCCTGAAACACGGTCAAGGTAGGTTGGTTACGGGGTGGTTTCTATCTGAAATATGACTAACCAACGTCGCGGAGTGTTTCCAGGGTAATCAGGTTTAGTTACAATTGTACCTGTGATATGTTCTCCCCCACTATGTCCCCATTTGGACAATCACACATGTGCTCTGCTTTATACACCTCACATGGGAATGTACTTCCGTTGATACCTGACCGATGAGTGTTCTACTGATTGAATAGAACAATTCACATGTACAGTTAAGACAAGGTCTGCCTACCCTGGCAACACTCCAAGACACGACACTCTGACTAATAAATACACTCTTTAATTAAAACTAACATAAAATATATGAAAGTTTACTTGAGTTTCTCGAGTATTTTGGTTTGGTGCGGCCACCGTCTTACTAAGCCTGTCGCGGGACTGCCGCTTGTAAGTCTTCAGGTAGACCTTCTCTTGCTGGTCATCTTTCCTAACTGAGGCTACGGCTGCTGATGATGACTTAGCTCATCATCACCAACCCTCGCACTCTCATCCAACTAGCCAGACCCCGTTCCGAGCTTGTTGAACAGTCTACCAACCCCCCACAGTCCCAGAAAACTGGCCAGACCCTGTTTCCAAGCTTGTTGACCAGTCTACCAACCCCTCACAGTCCCAGCCAACTGGCCAGACCCTGTTATGAGCTTGTTGACCAGTCTACCAACCCCTCACAGTCCCAGCCAACTGGCCAGACCCTGTTCCTAGCTTGTTGACCAGTCTACCAACCCCCCACAGTCCCAGAAAACTGGCCAGACCCTGTTTCCAAGCTTGTTGACCAGTCTATTAAGCCCTATCACTCCCAGACCCTGTTTCAAGCTTGCCAACCAGTCTCCTGTCTCTCGTCTGCATCTGACCTGGTTTCGACTGGGGTTCAACCCAACCTCCATCGGGGTACACCACTTGGGGGTGAGATCAGGATTGAGTCTAGAAACAGTTGATGATGAAGATGATAAAATACACGTTGTTCAATAAGAACATGAATAAAGTTGGTACGAGTGGCAACCGTTTGTCATCAGAACGTCCTACTTACTGGTTCTTACTCATATTTTAAAGACATCTGACAAAATAAAAAGCGTGAAGTTAGAGCTATGTATGGTTTAACTAAATTACTGTTGGTTTGAACGAAATGTTTACAAATGTCAAAGAATCGAACACAGACAAAAGAACTTCAACCTTTAATCCTGTCACATTTGAAGCTATATCAGGGCGATACAGCACAACATTTGGAATGGGTGCATAATCCATTTTCTGTTGCCGCGGCCCATAACCCAAAACAAAACACTGTGCCGCAACAAAAGTTTAGGCTTTTTAAGTGTACCGTGAACTAAAATTTTTTTTTATGGAACACTGCCTTAGGTCATTCGACCACTGCAGCGGGCCATCTTCCAAGTCCAAACACACGTTGGAGACCTATCTAGCCCCGTGGTGTAGTGGTCAGTGTACCTGGCTACGAACCTAGGGGTCCCGGGTTAGATTCCCGGCTGGTGCCTTTGATATTCTTCTCTTAGGAGGAATTATCCCAAGAGTCGCCAGGGGTTGGTAAATTACGCTTAAGTTAGGTTTAAGAGTCCCATTGGCCATCACATCCTCTCATTGTGGGTATGTGTAGGCAACCTCCTGTGATGTACCCTGGTCAACGTTCTGTTCCCTCAGAGCGGCAAATAGTCTACATACAGGGGACCAAACTTGATGTCATATTCCTCCCAGTCAATAATGCCATACGAGGAAAAAACAATCCTTACATATAAATATATCGATGTGATCAAAATTCCTTACTTGATGAAGATTGAAAAATCGTGTCCTTCGTCTGACTCAGCGCTCTCATTCCTGTTCAGTTTCTGAGGAGCGGGTTGCGGCGCTGAGGGTGGCTGGTTCATGGACAGGAACGCGTCGAAGCTTTCATCCGCCCCGAAACCCTCTCCTTTGTTTACACCCTGGTCGGCTGAGCTGCCCCAAGCTGGCGGATAAAATAATTATGTTCAGTTAACTCGTGTTGGATAAGACTGCCGATGAAGTGGAAATCGAGGTTCGAATCTCGGTCAGGTGTACTAAGGTTCCCCCCACTTCCCAAAATGGTTTTCTATTCTCCATACATGCAAATGCGGGTATACTTCCTCTAAATACAACCTTCCTAATCCCTAAACACATTAGCGTAATTAGTGCATAAGTGTCTTACCCTAACGTATAGTAAGATGCGGCGCTTGAAAAAAGAAGCTTTTTTTAATATTTTTTTTAGATATTTGACGTGTGCTTTCTGAAACTACTGATTATATCAAAACACGATTTAAAAACTAATTCAAATAATGAACAAACACAACATCCAGCCCCCAGGCCATTAATTCATCACTGTGAAAACATAAACCCAAATTTAATCAATTAATCACTCTTTTTCTGGCCATGCCGGGAATCGAAACTGGGACCCTTAGCTCAGCAGACTGACACGCTACCAACTGGGCTAAGGTATAGGATTCAAATAATTTTAGAATATTTTTATATAATAAGCTTAAATTTTATTTTCAGCACCGCGTTTTACTACCCGTTCGGCCTATACGCCTATGTAGTAATTATACTAATGTGTTAGAGATTAGGAAGGTATAATTTAAAGAGCACCCGCATTTGCATGGAGGTAGAGAGAGACCATTTAGGAAAAACTACCTTCAGTGTACCCAACTGGGATCGAACCCCGATCTCCCCATCATCGGCAGTCTAGTCTGACACCAGAGTAGCGCGTTAGACCACGCGACCACCGAAGCGGGTAAAAAGAAAAAACGAGTTCTAATCCATTTAAATTTATAGTGAATCTAATCTTCTTAAGTTAAAACTAATAAAGAGTAAGTCCAATTTTAACTCAAATTGAGTTAGAACTGTCATTTTTTGGACAATCACGATACATTTTAAATTCACTTTTGATTATGGTTATAATTGTCGCCTTCCCCCCCTACGTGGGTCGGATCTGTCAGGATAACTTGCGGGGAAGGGTTAGTTCGAAATGATACTGGAGGTTTCGTATTTAGGTTTAATAATAGCACTAATAGATAACACAAGATGTTATGTTAAAGGTGCTATAAAATAAATATAAGAACTTTGACTTTTGCCCTCTTGGAAGAACTGGATTAGTCGTGAATACTTAAACTGTTGGAACGACTGACACGGCTTGCGACCCCATACAGACTCGAACTCGGTACCCTGGGCACAGTGGCTGCCCTCTAGCACAAGTACCACTGATGACCCGAGGCTCTAATCTGTTATGGCCCGGCGACGGACAGAGTAACTGCCTCCAAACTAAATGTTAATGTGTCAGCCCCGATAACAATAAAACAAACATCTTTATAGCCCTCGATCTGGCCTCGTTACTCCACAACTAGAGCAGATTTGTTGTGAGTAGTCAGCATTCCTCTTTAATGTTTTACATCAAGTTTGTTAAGCCAGTGCTTTCAGTCACGTAGGTCCAATAAATTTATACAAATAAAATAAACATCCCAATCTAGCTCAGAGTTGTGACATTTTAAAAATATTTTAAAAAAAATAAGTATTTGCTGGGAAACTTATATGGTTTGGGATAAAAAAAAGTTTTGTCCTGGAAAATATGTGTAATGTGACTTTTCCCCTTTTCCCTTGTACCCTTCATATATTACTGTTTCAACCCTCAATAGAATTTAGCATAGCGGTGTTAACTCTTTGTAAAACACAGTTTAGTTCTACTCACCATCTCCAGCCATCTCACTCCCACTGGTGCCCAAGGAGGAAGCGAAGGGGTCAAAAGGATCTTCTGCTACGGCGTCTTCCTTGATGGCACTGTCGAACTTGGCCGAAAAGGCATCGAAGTCATCCGAAGCGCCGTGTTTTGTCGGCACAGAGGATAAATTGTTGATGTTAGTCGAGAGGTTGTCAATGTTTGAAGAGAATTTATCGAAGTTTGAGGAGAAGTTGTCAATATTTGAGAAGTTGTCAATATTTGAGGAGAAGTTGTCAATATTTGAGGAGAAGTTGTCAATGTTAGAAGAGAAGTTGTCTGTTTGTGTTGGAACCAAGTCTACCGCATCAGGGTCTGAAGTCAAGTCAGTTAGGCCTGCGGGAGATGACGACATAAAATTAACTTCCTGCGTCGTGGATATTTCTTTAACGCCACCGGCGTCCCCAAAAGCATCCCCAAACAGAAAATCCGTCGTCCCAGACTCTGTCAGTGCTGCTGATGTAGGTGGTGCAGATATTTGGGAGGGCGTGGAATCAAATAGTCCTAAAAAGTCTGTGTTTGTATTCTCCACTAATATTGGCTGAGATTGTGCCTCACTGCTGAATATGTCCATTATGTCTTGGTTCGTCTGGACAGGTTTTTGAGCGAATGGTTGGGCTGGTGGTCTTCCAGGTCTGGGAGGTGGCTGGGGAGATCCTGGAGGCACGTTCGATGTAATCGCCTCTTCAGTGTCTTCCAGGAAATTTAGTTCCGTTCTACTTGGGAATGCTGGCAGGGTACCTGTCGTCATCCCTGTCGTGTCATCCCCCAACAGGTCTGAGAACTGCATGTCCGGAGTTGGGCTTGGTGAATGGAGATCCCTTATAGGAGTCGGACTAGGAGTTCGAGTGGCCTTGAGCCTGTCGAGAAGATGCGAAGAGGTTGCTTCCATGGCTCCTGTCACACTGAGAATCAAATTTTTAGTCTCTTGGGAAGGCGGGGGCCTAGGAGGCGGTGGTCTTCTTGGTGGACCGCCACCTTTTGGTGTGCTAGTCCTTGAAGAGCTATGTTCAGCAATGACTCCACTTGAGAATATATCTGATGTCTCTTTACAGAAATCATCCACTGAGTCTGTGAATGTAGTGTGAGCGTCATCAAGAAGAGCTAATGGTGTCGACTCTAGCGCTTGTGGTTGAATTGTCGTGGCTTGTACAGAAGTAGGAATGTTGCTGAAAAAGTCTTCAGCGGATGTAACCAATGGTTCAGTTGTATTGTCTGAAAATATATTTGTGTAGATATTAGAACTCGTAACAGTTTCTTCGCTCGACACTGTTGCTCCGTTTGTTGAACCAAAGAAATCAATTCCTGTATTTGACTCGCTGTAGTCAGGCACGAAGGACGCGAAAGGGTTAGTGCCAGAAGGAGTTGCTGAGAATGGAGAGGAGGATGCTTCATCAGAGATCTCAACCCCACTGATGGAACTTAGGAACGGATTCTCAGAGGATGAGGGGATATTGAAGTCACTGTTACTGAGGAACGGATTTGAGTTCAATCCTCCTCCGCCAAGCTGTGTTGCGCTAGTGTAGTCAGTCAAATCTTCCATTAAAAAGGGATTTGCCCCTTTGGTAGCGGTTTCAAAATCCATGGCTGTATTTAATAGTGCCCCCTTATTTATTTACCAATTAATTCTGATTCGAGTACTCTAAGTTCGGCCTTCCCGGGGGCCAAGTCAGTAGCAATTGAGGTATCAAATGGATCAATATCAGTGCTGTCACCGTTTACAGATGAAAAATCGGGATTTCTATCAATGAAAGGCGTCAGTGGTTTTATATTAGATTCCCCTTCACTTAAAATATTAAGTAGATCAGGCTTTTCACTCGCCAAATCAGAAGAAGTTTCTTCTTTCACTTGCCCAACGTCCCGAGGATTGAAATCAGGATCTGTGTAACTTCTCTTCAAAGAGTTATCTGTGGAGTCTCCAATAATAAATTCGCTCTCCAAAACCTTAAGTTCCGCTTTACCAGGTAACAGATTGCTAGCTATCGACGTATCAAATGGGTCGCTGTATTTGAGGTCTTCTATTACACTCTGCAGCTTTGTTTCAACTGCTGGAGTTAGAGATTTAGCATCTATAGCATCATTTTCCTCAACGAAAAGAAGGTCTGGCTTAAATTTGGGTGTTGAAACAGATGGTATAGGAGGCAACACTGGGGCAACAAAAAAACTCCTGATAGGAAGACTTCTGGGTGGAGTAACCTTACGATCTCCCGTAAAGTCTGAAAACCTTCGACTTGATAGAACCCCAGGTGTTTCAACTTTTGATGAAGATTGGTTATCTGTAAACGAGCTTTCTTCTACTCTAGGATTAAAGTCCGGATCGGAAAGACTCTGTTTAAGACCAGTGGCTTCTCCTACTAGTTCACTTTCAATTAGCTTTAACTCCGCTTTGCCTGGTGCTAAATTTTCAGCGAACGAGGTATCAAATGGATCTACATAGTCCTCAATTTCTACACCATTCACAGTCTCAAATAGGTAAACTTTACTATCGTTCACGTAATATGGCGTGAGGGGCTTAGAAATGTGAGTGCCTTCCTCCGTCCCAACAACCAACAGGTCTGGTCTATCGGATGGTGTAGGCAGATCGAATGCCACCACTTTATGTACGCCTGTTGTGTTTTCAATATTCAGTAAATCTGGTCTTGATTGTAGGCTAATTTCGTGTTCAGCCTGCACAATATGTGGCAAAGTAATATCTTCTTCAACTCTTGGATTGAAATCAGGATCGCTTATACTTCGTTTTAAAGTTTCTTGCTCTTCACCAAGGAATTCTTTCTCCAAGAATTTCAATTCAGCCTTTCCAGGAGCCGCGATGATGTCAACTACCGAAGTGTCGAAAGGATCAATATCATCAAAAATTGGCTCCTCTTTATCTTGAGTGTTTGCTGGTTCAATAGGGTCATGCCCTAGTTTTGATAGGTCTGTTGTACTACCTCCTAATAGATCTCTATGTATTGGTCTTAAGGAGGTTAGGCCTGTATCGTCAAATGGGTCTCCGGCTTCATCCTGCTCTTCGCCAGTTGGATCAGTTATGTGGATACTAACCGTCGATTGAACTAATATATTCTCTGAATCTTCCCTTGGATTGAAATCTAAATCACTTTCGCTTCCGGATAGAATTCTAGCCTCGTTTAGCTCTAAATCTTTTGTCTCTAATATTTCTTTTTCAATTAGTCTAAGCTCTACTTGACCTGGCAGAATATTTTCAGCAAACGAAGTGTCAAATGGATCCAATTCAATTTGGTCGACACCCGAACTGACAAAATTTGCGAATGGTCCACTTGGGATATAAGAAGTAGTTGGGCGTGGAGGTTTTGGTCTCAAGGGTGGTTCCTTTGGTAAAGTTACAGATTCAACAATGGCTTCATCAAATACATCCCACGTGTTTGAAGTATCCAATGCAATGTCAACATCAAGAGGTAATTGAAAGGAAGAATTTGTTTCAGTATGGAAGTTATCAGAAGATGCTCCAAATAGATCGGTTGTAACAATATTTTGTTCTATTCCCAACGCAGGCGAAGCTGTGAAGGTGTCAAATGGGTCGTCAAGATCTTTTGTTTCGTTTTCAGGATCAAAACTCTCACGCCTTGATTTTGCAGCAGACTCAGTTGCTAAAGCTGAAAATTCGTCCTCTAGTTCGTCTTCGTCCCGATTGCTTGCTACCTGATCTTGAACGGAATTGTTTATTTGTGCTGAATCTACTTCTGATGATGAAATTATATCAAATTCATTCACTAATGTCTTTAGGTTGTCTTCAACTTTAGCAGTATACTCAGTTGAAGGTTGTTTAACGGCACATAAATCTAAACCAGGGTAGTCGAATGGACTTGTAATAACATTGGTAATATTATTTAATTCCAAAGTATCATCATCATCAAGCAAAGATTTTTCAACTGTACGAACAACTCTTACTTCTTCAACTTGATCACCTGCATCACTGCTATTTCCTCCTTCGTCAAAGCTTCCAAGAAGATTAATGTCTTGAGGTCTACGAGGGTTTGCGCGTCGTTTCTTGACGGCGTCGGGTGGCGGGGAACCAAAGCTCCTGTCCAACCTCCCTGTGAGAACATCTACCGCGCTCCCTAAGCTTACTACTTTCTTTTTCTTTAGCCTTTCTAATTCTTCCGCCTTGATAACCTGTTCAGCTATCGATGTGTCAAAAGGGTCGTCCCCTTCTGGGTCCTCGGTAGGGCTATCTGGTATGTAAGCTAGTTTCAACTCTCCACTCGCCACAACATCGACATATGAAGTGTCGAATATATCCTCGTCCTGATATTCATCATCGTCTTCTTCTTCTTCTTCAACCGGCTCTGACTCCGCACCTAGATTCTTTGAAGCAGTCGCTTGTTCCTTTGCTTTCTCCGCTTCTGGTTGAGATTCTTCCTCAGGGGGCTCGACAGCATCGATCCCACCGGACCCCTCTCCGAAACCTATCCACCGCTTCGCCTTCTTAACCGCACTTCCTTGTTCCCCACCTGGTGATACTCCTGCGGACGACGCACCTCCCTTAGCACCTCCGGGAGGTTTCCTCTGGAAGTAACTGGTCGACTTGATTCGGTCGAGGTCACCCTGTGTCTTCTTGAGGATGTTATCGACACCCGCGGTGAGGGCTTTGAACCGTTTCCACTCGTCGTTCTCTGTCTCCGCGCCCTCCCCTTCGGCGCCGGGAGCTTCGCCCTCCTGTTGAGCGCAGCTGTCTTCTTGGTGTTCGCGGCGGTATTTCTCGAGCTCTGCGGCGTCGAATAGTTCCTCTTCCTTTTTATGCTTTTTGTTTTTCTTCTTCTTCTTCAGACCTTTGGTTATCTTGTGCATATTACACTAGCATTTCTGTAACATACAATAAACATTCATATATTAGTAAAGAGACAATTAATTCAAATAGCTGTGAATAGTATTTTATAGTATGCTTTTGGTTGGAAGGACAGTAGATGTTAGTTACTAAAGTTACTAAAACATTTTTAATATATTCATACATCAAGTCATTTTATTTTTAGCTGTCACTTTTGAAAGATAATATCAATACCTATAGAATAACATTAATATAATATTAAAATGTTATCAAAGTTGGCCGTAAAGAAATATGTTTGAATTTTCTCTACTGTTCTTCCAACCAAAATTAATTGTAACCAAGAAAACTAATAGTCTTGCCTTGACTGATTATACCATGGCCCTGTATCATAACCAACATCATATTGCAACCAAGAGAAGAAACAGTCTTACCTTGACTGATTATACCATGGCCTTTTCTTATGAGCAACATCATATTGCAACCAAGAGAACTAACAGTCTTACCTTGACTGATTACACTATGGCCCTGTCTCATAACCAACATCATATTGTAACCAAGAGAACTAACAGTCTTACCTTGACTGATTACACTATGGCCCTGTCTCATAACCAACATCATATTGCAACCAAGGGAACCAACAATCTTACCTTGATTGGTTACACTATGGCCCTGTCTTAAAAGCTACACAATAGTGGAATCAAAAACTTTTAGGTTGTAACTTTTTTAATCAATAAGGAGAAAAACTCATCACTATTTTTAGGGCTTATTTATTTGGTTTTATTATATTATATGCTCGAAAAATTACTGGTGTATTTATTTACAGCTAAGCCTAATCATCCCTTGGATTAGATAGTTTAAGTCACTAATGCTAGATTCTAAACATTTTTAATTTTATTTACTCTCCCATAGTTATTAAATAATGAAAATTACTATAATACTGTAGTTGGCATAGTAATACATTTTTAATTAGACACGTCGAATACATTAATTTATATTATGTTCATATTTTGTTTCTCAAATGGCGTGGGAACTGGTATTTTAAATAAATGAAAAATGTTATGGATTACCTATGATATAATTTATTTCGTCTTTACTTAGTCTAATGAATTATGTACTTTCAAAATCCACCCACACAAAAAACACACGCTTATTTGAAGAGGCTGTTACTGTGCTTCCGTACGTTTTAAAAGTCACTTCAAGTGTTTTGTTGTAATCAGTTAAGGGTCCTGTATTCATTTCCCGACAAAGTCCAAAGAGAGAGTCCTTTAAATTACATTTGTGACCTATCAAAAGGCAGAAAGATGTCGATCTTAAGGTGCGGGTGTTAGGAACGCAAGTTAAGGGCAGTTTTTTTTTGTCAAAACATTTTTTCTGTCAAAATAAATTAAATATTGCTCCAGTAAAAACATAGTTTAATTTTATTCACACGATGATATCAACAGTTGTTAAACTGTTGGTGACCTGGTGGTCTAGAGGTAAGGTGTCAGACTTCTGTGCTGGAGGTCCGGGGTTCAATCCTTGGTCCCGGCACAGATTTATCTGAATGCCAAACCCTTCCTTCACCTCTGACAAGATGTGTATTAATCACAACTTGTGAATGTGTGGAATGCCAGGCCTCCACCGTGGTTCGGCTCTCACGTTAAACTGTAGGTCCTCCATTTCATCTCACAATCACCCTACCATCACACATTAGCGTAAGTGCGTATAACACGAATGGGTAGTAAGACGTGGTGCTAATAATAATAACAGTTGTTGAATATCTGTCATGAGCATAGCAGCATTAGATGAGAAACCTTTTAAATGAAGATAAAAAGTTGTCATTACATTCCAAGACACCCTCGACAGATATTCAACAACTGTTGATATCACCGTGTGAAGAAAATTAAACTTTATGTTTCTACTGGAGAAATATTTTATTTATTTTGGCCAAAAATATTTGATATAAAAAACTGCAAAAATACCACCCTTTACTCGCGTTCCTTATATACCCACCTCAAGTCTGGTTGTTGAAATTGTCTTAGAGTTAAGTTTGGTTAAGCTACTAATAGAATTCCTGCACTTAGCTTAAGCCTGACGACCAATTTTTGTTTGTTTGTTTGTAGAAACCAAATTAAGACTAGTTGGCAACGTAAAACTTTTCAAATAGTGTGAGATAAGTTATCTTATTGTCATTTCGAGCATATTTACACTAACGGGGTAAGGAAGAGGAAGGTAAAATATAGAGGATACGTACCATAATTGTCGTGGAAAGATTACGGCTAACCATTTTAGGGGGGAAAAAAAGACTCGAAGTACACTCAACCGAGATTCGAACCATTATATCCTTGTCGCTGGCAGTATAATCAATTGCGAGAGTAACACCTTAGACCATTCGACCACCAATACAGGCTAGTGTTATATTGGATTGAATGATAAAAGTTAAAAATACAACTCAAGCATAACAATAGTTTGTTTAAAAGTAAACAAAAAAATAACTAAATATGTATGTTCTTAAAAAGAGCGTAATTTCGACTTTCCATTGAGCTGTGATTTTTGCCCCTCTTTTCCTTCCACCACGACTTAATTAATACCCATCCAACTACCCTAATCAATGACGGGTAGATCATGGTTCTAATTCCGGTTTTAGTGCACTGAGGGTAGTTTTACCTAAATAGTTTCCCTCTCTACCTCCACGCGAATGCGGCTACATTTAATCTAAACTCAACCTTCCTAACCCTTAACACATTAGCGTATCTAGTACATTTACGTAATAACCCTAACGGGTAGTAAGACGCGGTGCTGAAAAAAACAAACAAATATACTAATGGGGTGGAGAGAAGAAAGTTAGAAATTAGAGGATATTTTCCTGAACTTTCGTGGAGGGATGGTGGGGAAAATGGAGGTAAAATCATTTTCATTAAGCCTGGTCAGGTTTCGAACCTCAACCTATTTGCCACTGGGAAAATAAAGTAAATAATTAGCCTCTTATCTAGCCCACGTGATCACCGACGAAGGTATTATTATTCCATGTTAATAACTAACCTATCGAGTAATCCAAGTGTTAATGTCACTAAGGTGACCGCCTCGTTCAGCGAGAAAGTACCAATCACTGTCAGGCCACACGGCTTCAAATACAATGGTGTGTGTCTTTTCAGGAAGAACTTCTCTACTCTGGCTAAGCTTATACTCCCTTTAACCCTTCACCCACAACCACCCTTTGTCATGTCAATAAGAAAGAAGGGAAATACAACTTCTTATCTCAAGGTAAAGAGGAAAAGCTCAATGGTAGTTCTCAAATATATTTACCAAAAAAAAAGTTTGTGATTCTAACAAAAAATTATTGTATTTGTTCGAGCAAGGTAAGAATTTTCATCAAACTTAGTCTTATAGTCCAGCAAATATGTTTAAAAAGTCAATGAAAATGAGCTAATATATTTTAACGCATTTTATTTGTATTAATAAAACTCAAAATATAAGGTTGTTTGTTATAAGGCCCTCGGCCCTGTCAAGTGCAAGTCTAAAACCTATTTTGTGGGATGGTGGGAGGGAGGGTGAAAGGCGTGGCTTCACAACTGACCAAAGTATCCTTCCACGCCAACAAGAACGGAAAACGTAAACCGGACAGGTATTGCGGAAAAATCATACGTTTGGAAATGTAAGTTTTCTCTAAAACGAGTGAAATTTTTATGTTAATATTTTCAACACCCCTTCTAAGATAATGTATCGGTGTTTATTAATTGTTACATTTTCTTGTTTTTTGTTATGAAGCCGGCAGTAAATTTTACCGATATTTGATCACTGTTAAAACTGTAGTGGAGGTGTTTTATATAAAAAGTACCATTTAATCAACATGTTTCTATTCTTTGACAAACCGTTTCCGAAAAAAGAATTCCAAAACAATAAAAATTCTTGAAGATAACCGTTTTTCCCCATGGCTCTGCATTTCCACGCCAAAATAAACCCTGTTGAAATCGTTCGCCTTTAATGAACCATATTTTTGAAATGACGCTTGGTAGAATTAAATATTCCCTTAAAGCAGAACGTTCGGTGAAGCGGTGACTCCTCGCTTACCGAGGCGTCCTCCTTAATGGTTTCCCTCGTGACTAAGACGTCGTCAGAGCGTCAAATGGTCACGTGATTACAAAATGTCACCGCACAACTGGACGTTTCTAGTAGCACGCGTCGGAAAACCTTCCACCGGTCATTTTAAACCATATCACTCGCGTCTGACAAACATCGTAACAAAGTTATCGACAGATGAATTATTGATAAGATAGCTATTTTCAAAATCAAATACCTTACGTCAGATAAACTATCTACTGATTTAAGGCGCTAGCTTCAGTTCCCGTTACGATAAAAATAATTCCATTTTTTTTTTTTTTGCTCACGCGTTACGTATTACTACCCGTTCGGCCTATTAGCATATTCACACAAATGAAGAAGAGATTAAAAAGGTAGAGTTCAGAGGAAATGTAGCCGAATTTGCATGAATGGAGAGAGTGAAACTATTTAGAGAAAATACGACATAAATACACCCAACCGGGATTATAACCCTGAGCTCCTCATCATCGTAAGTGCAAGAGTGACGACGCCTTAACCTATGCAACCTCTGATGTAGATAACATGTTTAACCGATTTTTTAATTCAATTATTTTTTAGCAACGCGTCTTACTACCCGTTTGGGAGATACGCCTATGTAATAATTACATTGATGAGTTATGGATGAGGAAGGTTGAATTTAGAGGTATTGCACTCTCATTTGCGTGGAGGAGATTGGAAAATAATTGAGGGAAAACCACCCTTGGTACATCTGACCGGGATTCGAACACCAAACTCCTTGTCATCGGCAGTCTAGTCAAGAGAGTTACACCTTAGACCAGTGTGGTCTAAACTAGTGGCCCGCGGGCCAAATGTGGCTTGTGCTCACTAAAATGTGGCCCTCACAATACCCCGGAGGAAAATAAAATAAAACCCCTCTGTCGAGATATAAAAAGAATTCAAATAAAATATTTATTTTAAAAGGTAATCATTGTATTTTATTATGCATTTATTTGATTGATAAAAATATGTATAAATACATATCTATAAAGTTAAGTTGTTTTGTGAAAGTTTGTGTGCGTGCATATTTTATAATGCATTTTTGGGGGATTAATGCAAAACCTCTTTTTTATTTTGAGTAAAATTTGAAAAATTATACCAACAAAAAAATACAATTTGTACATAAGTAATGAAAGTAATTGGTTATTAAGTTGTCGAACCCGGTGGTCTTAGGGTGTAGTGCTCACTGCAGGAGCCGATGTTCGTGAGTTCAAATCCAGTCGGTGTTGAGGGATTTTTCTTGAGCGATAAAAACCGTAGCACAACTTCCTTCGGAGGGGAAGTAAAGCCGTCGGTCCCTTGTTGATTGTGGCATGTAAAATAACCCTGTAAGGTATGTGAAAATACCTTTCCAGGCAAAGTTGGTAGACCCTTCGTTCTCGCTCATAGAAAATTATCGTGTGTTGATATAATCAGTTGATAAAGTAAGTGCAAGATAAAGACCTCAAATAAATATTAAATACATTTAATAAGGTTTTTTTAAGCCTTTATTAAGTTGACGGAATTACTAAATATATCTTTGTCTGCGCCGCTAACTCATAATCAGATTTGGCTCCTTAGGATGAAAAACGTTGGACAACCCTGGTCTAAAGATATAGAGAAAGAACATTTTTCAGTACATAAAAAAACTTGATACTCGACTAAAGTTATTGCTTACTCTTTCTATATTAATATCGACTAGTGTCGATACTATTCTTCCGATACTAGAAATGAATACGATGTCGATCAAGGGCGTAGAAAGATAATATTTCCAAAGGGTGTCCGCTAGTAATATTACTACACCTTTAGCCAGTAAATGTTTTTATATGTAGACCTATATAATACATTATTTTTTAAGAGGTTCCCTTAAAGAGGCCCCTCTCAATTTCCCTCCACTTCCTACGCCATTGCTATCGTTACTTTTATTTAGATACCACATCTATTTTTAAGTTTAATTTTCATTTAATCAAACATAATAACTTATAGTTTAATTAATTGTTTCCCGTAGATATTGTAAATCTTATTTGATAGTTTAAAAATATATAAATAATAAAAAAATTACGTACGTGTCCCACGGTTACGTTAGAACTAATATGCCACTGGTTCTCGAACTCGGCTATGTCGCGTCTGTGAGGGTCGACGACGTCACAACAGTTTCTCAACTAATCCGACGCAACAGACAAGATGAACTCATCTCGTATCTCGTGTGGAACGTTCGACTGACCCGCTACTCGTGGATCCCAAGTCCATCATACATTCAAATTTAGATGATGAGAGTGATGGTGTCAATAAAAAAAATAAATAAAAAAACTCTCTTCCTGGGATCTGCTTTGATTGGCTGGCTGGCTTGCGTGGACCGAGTGCGGGTGTCCAAGTGGCGAGTAGCGGAACTAGGTGATAAGACCGGCCCCGGTCACGGTGGCTCTCTACTCGTCTGAGCGTTGCTCTGTGTGTGTTTATCTGCGTCAGTTGTGTTAACACTCCAGTGCTAACTCTCTGAGCAGATAAGAGAAAGTGAGTGACCTTTTATGAAAAAAAAAATCATGAGCGTTTACTCTTCAATAAACTCCGTCGTAGTACGGTGACTAAATAAATACTTTTTTTTTTCAATATATGAAAAGTAAATTTCTCTAGCTTACATTAAATTTAAAACTGTAAGACCCGCTTCAATGGCCGCATGGTTTGAGGCTCTACTCTTGTTATAGACTAAACCGCCAAAGACGGGGAGATCGTGGTTCGATCCCGTTAGGTTGAAATGAGTGTGGTTTTCCCCCTACACGGTTTTCCGTTCTCCCTCCACGCAAATGGTGGTACATTTCATCTGAATTAAACCGTCCTAATGCCTAACACATTAGTGTAACTAGTACATAAGCTTATAACCTGAACGGATTGTAAGACGCGGTGCTAATAAATAGTAAAACCGTAAAAATTGAATCAAAATGTCAAAAGTGAAACAATGATTTATTGATTCCACTGTTTATTAAATTTACTGTTCAGCTGTTTTGTTTATTGCATTCAATACTTAGTTATCTATTTTATTGATTAAAGTCCTTGTTTATTGAGTTCCTTTTCACTGAGTCCTTTTATTGAGTTCCTCTTTTCACTGAGTCTGTTTATTGAGTTCACTTTTCACTGAGTCTGTTTATTGAGTTCACTTTTCACTGAGTCTGTTTATTGAGTTCACTATTCACTGAGTCTGTTTATTGAGTTCACTTTTCACTGAGTCTGTACTATCCAAACTAAACTTTGAATATTCACTTAATAAATAATTGTATTGCAACTCACCCCATTGATAACTTGAAGTAGAAACGGATCTGTTAGATAATTCAAGATGTTTGGTATATTGCTTGATAATATACTTGCAAATTAATATTCTTTATCGACATTGTCGTTACCTCAACAGTATTATTTTATTAGTAACAATCAATGAGAATAATGTAAATAGAAGATTATTTACATAATACGGTACTACATACAAGAAAAAACATTGTATCGCGTAATTTATACGAAAACATGTTTTTTTCTGGTATGTGGTATTAATAAAATAGACCATATTTATAAAGTAGCGTTTATCAGCACACGATACTATTTTATTTTAATGGTATGAATGAAGCTAGATTTACGATAGCACTCAACAATTAGATAACTAAATAAGTGGTTTAATAAATTAATATTAAGAGTCCGTCTCAACCCACGGATAGCACGTAGCTTAGTTCTTCTTAGCACCACGTCTTATTACACGTTCGGGCTACATATGTGTTTTACTCGCTTTGCTCGTCGGGGGCTCCGCCCTCCAAACCCCCGGTGAGTTTTCTTTGCAAGTGGATGTAAACTGATGTAATTCCAGAGCCGTTTTTTGATAGGTCTTACCGTTTAGCCACAAGAGACCTCCAAAGAAAGGTCCGCACCAACTTTAAAGTTGCTCCGCCATTTTGAATTTTTTTTCGGGGACTAAAAATTAATTTTTTTAACTTTTTGGAATTTTCCCGTCGGTCACAGGCTAGAAGCTATAATTTTGCCAAATTTCAAGTTTCTGGCTCATCTGGAAGTGGGTAAACATTAATGTCAGTGAGTGAGTCAGCCATGTGGCTTTATAGTATGATGTACTAATTAAACTAATAGTTTTAAAGATTAAGAAGGTTATATTCTGAGGAAGTGTATCCACATTTGCCTGGAGAGAGAGAGAGAGAGAGAAGGAGAGAGTGGAAAACCAATTTTGAAAACCACTCCCAGTACACCCGACCGAGATTCGAACCTTGATATCCCCGTAGTTGGCAGTCTATTCTACTACGAGAGTAGCACCTTAGACCATGCGGCCACCGATACGGGTGTGTTCTTATTGGACACCGTTGTGGCACACCATTGGCGGAACACTGCTCTAGACCATTAAAAGTGTAAGTATAAATACATGCAAATATTTCTAGTAACATTCATAACGGTCACAACCGAAACCGAATCGGAGTCTGGCTAGTACAGCTCAAACCCGCTTTGGTGGCAGCAATTGAATAGACTGCTGAAGGCGGGGAATTCGGGATTCGATCCTGGTTGGGTGCATTGAAGGTGGGTTTTTTTCCTAAATAATTTTCCATTGTCTTCACACAAATGCAGATGGACTTCCTCTTAATTAAAACCTTCCTTATCCCTAACACATTAGTATAATTATGTGCGTATAAGCAGAGCAGGAAGTAATAGTAATAATATTGCGTGTCTGTGCTACATCACTCGTAGCCCAGTTTAGGGAAACATTAGCCAGTACTAATGTACCGTTGTCCAGGGGATGTCCCAATGTACTAATAGTACATCTTTTCCACGTCACAGGTGACCTGGTGGTCTAGGGGTAAGGTGTTGGACTTCTGTGCTGGGGGTTCGGGGTTCAATCCTCGGTCCCAGCACAGATTTATCTGATTACCAAACCCTTCCTTCACCTCTGACAAGACGTGTATTAATCACAACTTGTGAATGTGAGGAATGCCAGGCCTCTACCGTGGTTCGGATTCCACGTTAAACTGTAGGTCCTCCATTTCATCTCACAATCACCCTACCATTACACATTATCGTATGTGCGTATAACCCGAATGGGTAGTAAGACGCGGTGATAATAGTAATAATAATAATAATAATAATAATAATAATTTTCCATGTCCTGATAAGATGAGGATGATAGTCGTTATGAGGGTGTGGAACCAGTGGAAACACTTAAACCTAACTTAAGCCTAACTATCCAAACCCTGGTGACTGTTGGGGTAAATTCCCTTTGAGGATGAATACCCGCGGTGCCATCCGGGAATCGAACCTAAGCCCGTAGCCGGGGGCACTGACCACCACGCCATGGGGCCGGTTAGAAACAGGTAGGAAGATGTGGTGATGAAATGTATATATATATATACCTTTATTTTTGTAAAATATATGTTTAGTCCTAGTTTTAGGCCATTTGTGTGTATTATAAAGTTAATAATAATATATTAACATTATTTAAATCACTAGCAAAATATTCAATCATTAATATGTCTCCGAATCCGAGCTAGCGTTCCCATCAAATAAAACAATTGACTGGTGGATGTGCCCTTGAGGACCACCGACTGACGTCACAATGACGTCACCTTGTCTTGTGCTACATTGGACGTGACGTCATAGCATTGATCCTCTTTTTCTTGCGGTAACCAGCCCCAAGAACCGCGCATGCGCGAGCAGATTTAGTTTAGATGGATGTAAACTTATTTTTTTAATTAATCTTAATTCATTCATACATACACTACAAATCTAATACTATTTTCTCGTTATTCCGTTAAAAAAAATCTCACGCTTCATGTCTTAACATCCATCCGGGATTTCCGCAGATCTAGCCTACATATATATATATATATATATATATA
>CABFWO010003239.1:18561-38239 GCA_902155825.1 Timema genevievae | reverse complement strand
GGGGGGAACTGTGACGTCACGCAGGTTCTGTTTGATTGGAAAGAATGCACGAGGTTTCCAAAAGGTGGCATATTTTTATTATTATTATTATTATTATTATTATTATTATTATTATTATTAGCACCACATCTTACTACCCGTTCCAGTTATACGCTTATGTACTAACTACGCTAATGATTTTAGGGTTTAGGAAGGTTATATTTAGAGCAATTGTATCCACATTTGCGTAGAGGAAAAGTGTAAAATAGTTTTTTGAAAAACCACCTTCAGTACACCCGACCGAGATACGAACCTCGATCTCCCCGTCATCGGCAGTCTAGTCTAACACGAGAGTAGCGCGTTAGACCACGCGGTCGCCGGAACAGGTTTTAATTTAGTTAGTTTGTAGTTTAGAAAGTTATGTGGTCCTTTTAGGCATTTTAACAGCTTATCTAGCCGTACCGATGGTTGCATGGCCTAATACGTCACTCTCGCATCCCACAGGATTGATGTTGACAGGGAGTTCGGGGTTAAAATCTCAGCCGGTCTAGTTTATTAAGAATATTTCTACCTAAAATTTTCCCCACTATCTTTCCACGCCTCTGCGAGAACATTTCCTCGAAAGTTATTCCTGCTCAATCTTCTCTTCATACTATTACAATAAATTTTTCGTTATTATTAATCTAACGCTATTCCGTACGATGTATAACTATCATTAATTGTTGTTTCATTTACCTGAAATATTCAATATTTTGCCATCTAAAATATTATATCTTAGTTACTTTGAATAATATGTAGTTATTTAATATATTCAGTTTATGTAAATATTCAGAAAAATAGTAAAGATTCAGCTATCCGAAATACACAATTATCCTAATTAATAAGCTATTTTCGAAATTTGGTCCAATTTTCATAGATATCTAGAAAAGTTACTATATATACTTTCATGTAGTCATAAGTCAAGTTATATGATGTCAATCTTGATAAATATTATCAATACTTTTATGATAACACTAATGATATAGTAAAATGTTATCCAAGTTGACCGTAAAACATTATTTATAAAAGTTTTATTTCTATAAAAATTGGATTGTAGGTTTTGTTCTAAGTCGTTCCGACGTGGGGGAGTTTATTATATTTCTCTCGCTATATTTACTGGCTAAAGAAATAGAGTTTGGAATGTGGGGCACTGCAGTCTTGGCCGTGTTCCAACCGACACTCTGTTACCCAATGTCAGCTCAACCAACCGGCCCATCCGAGAATGTTGACTGTCAGCTGATGATTCGTCTCCACTTCCTGGCTAGGCGCAAGAATAAACACCAACAAACTGATTCTGGCCTTAGAGAACTTAAAAGATCATGGCCGCTAGAACGTAAGCTTGCAATTCAACCTATCTCTATCCATTTCCTATCCTGAGACACCTCTATCCAATATCTATCCTGAGACACATCCATTTCATATCCTGAGACACCTCTATCCAATATCTATCCTGAGACACATCCATTTCCCATCCTGAAACACCACCATCAATTTCCTATCTTGAGATACTTCCATCAATCCCTATCCTGAGACACCTCAATCCAGTTCCCATCCTGAAACACCACCATCAATTTCCTATCCTGAGATAATTCCATCAATCCCTATCCTGAGACACCTCTATCCATTTCCCATCGTGAGACACCTCTGCATCAGAAAACTATCACTTTATTCTGTTAAGATAGATTACGACCATAAATACAAATTTACAAAATTACAGCCTTATACCGACTAATTGAACAAAAACTACATTTTATCATGTTTTATCTCCGGTACTGTGCAATATTGTTGACAGTCAAGTTGACTTCAAGTCATTTGATGCTTCACACTTTGAATAGCCCTAGTGATTCATTTTATACACGTAGCCAATTTTCAATAACTATAGCCTCGCTCATAATAAAATGGCTGTCATTTTATTTATCCAGTTCCTTTGTAGCTCGGCAAGTTTTCGTGAGACGGCTGGGTTGTATCTACGCCTTAAAATAAAGTTTTGAGTTAGTATATATCATTTTAAATAATGGTTATGTTTACTTATGCTCAGCCAAAAGAGACGTCATATCATGTATTTCATATGTCATATCATATATCTCAGCTAATTTTTGCACTACATATATTTAGATCCAAGTAGGATTCGAACCTAAATATATTCAGGTATTATTTATCACGTTGAGCACATCGCTTGAATTGTATTTTATCACCGCGTTTTACAACCCGTGGAAATATATATATTCACATTGATGTGTTAGGAATGAGAAAAAAACTAATTTAGAGTAAAGTCACCTGCATTTTCATAGAGGAATAATGGAACGCCATTCAGGAAAATTTAGCCTTAGTACAACTGGTTGGGATTTTGAACTCTGATATTCCCATAATTGAAAATACAATATATCGAGAGAGTGAAGTCTTAGACCATGTGATCACTGATGTCTGGCATGGTGTTAAAATTATCGACGATTACGTCATAGACGTTCATCAGTTTAGATTATCTGCAAAGTTAATAAACCTGATAAAAACTATTCCGCCATCCCTTGATTAAATTTTAACTAAACTTGTTGACGCCTGCTTGCTTTAAAGCCTATCATTTTAAGTTTTCATAGATACAATTATAAATAAATCCTGTCATAAGCTAATAACAGTTTAATTACTATTTTTTAGAGACAGGGATATCATCATACGACTTACAAACACACTAAACACTACATAACCTGTCCTTGAGGAAAGGAATAGTTTTAAAAAAATTGGTTCAGTTAGTTATTTAACGATATCATTTTTTTACAACTTTTCACCAGATTTTCAAAAGTCAACTTTGTTGCTTGTCATGTCAAACAATTTTTCAGATGTTTTGTGATTTTTGTTGTTGTTGCTAAATGTGCAGTTCAAAAGGTTTTTTAGGACGTGATGATAAATAAAAAGTGTTCTTACGTTTATCGACTAACGAAAACCATACAAACCTATAGATTGCGAATTCACCATTAAGAAACTGTAATAAAACAAAATTAGCCTATGCCATCAGGATCTGTGGATTCACACGTTCACCGAAAAACAAGCGCAGAACAGAAACGGGGTCACATGACGATCTCAGAGCCAATCACGAGCTTTCCCCCTCATCGTCGCGAGCTGTTCTGTTTAAGTTCAACTCATCTATGCTTAGTCCGCTCTGCCCAAGATGTTCGACACGGGTGAGCCAATCAAATCTCTTAACCAACCATCTCAAATAAGTGCGCATGCGCTGTAGAGCTAGAAGCTAGCAGACAGCCTCGTTGGCATTTGTGAAGAGATTTTAAATAACCCGTTAATGTAGAGCGAGTGTATCGATATATTGTATTGTGCCACGATACAGCGTTATAATTTGAACACATTCATCGGGAGAATGATCTAAAATATATGTCTATCTACTAGAAAATTAAATATGTTGGTAATCAGCTGTTTTAATTTAACGTTGCAATGGATCATGTGTCAACATACAGCGTGTGAACTCCTGCGTCTCTGAGACAGATTCTGTCCTCTATTTTCGACGAACGTGTGAACCAAGCTTTATACATTCCTGGTCTTATCTTGACAGTGGCGGATATGTAACCGTTTTATGAAGTTGGGACACCCTGTAGGTGCGGTTACATCGCCCTGATGAGATAATGATGATGATTATAATTATATGATGCCAGTAGAAGTCTTAGACCCAACTTGAGCCTAATTAATCAGACCAAGGCAACCATAGGAACTATCCCCCTTAGAGAAAAATACGTATGGTACTGCCGGTATTAGAATCCGGGACCTCCAGTTTAGTAGCCAGGGGTGCTAACCACTACACCAAGAAGTTGGCCGTTTATATTACAATCCTCAAGTTATATTCTTTTATTTTAAAAACAATAAGTTTGTCAGAGCTCAAGAAATAAACTGTCGTTTTCTTAAATTGTAGTTAATTCTTTGCATATTTTTCGAAATTTGAAATTTTTTAGAAACTTCTGCCCTGTATTATTATTATTATTATTATTATTATTATTATTAAGCACCGCGTCTTACTACCCGTTCGGGTTATACGCTTAAGTACTAATTACACTAATGGATAAGGAATTGGAAAGGTTGAATTTAGAGGAAGTGAATCCGCATTTGCATGGAGGGAGAGTGGAAAAACATTTAGGATATTTCTAGAACTTACTGTCAAAAGGAATCGGTTTCACGTTTTACGTAAATAAATAGCTAGCAACTTTTTAACGACATAAGACAATTCCTTTATCACCGTTGAAGGACCTGGAACATATCGACCGGGATTCGAACCATATTGTCTCTTGGATAAGTTTATTAAAAATGTGAAGATCAAACGCTCTTGACCTCGGCCAGAACCAAAGATCTCTCTTTCTCTCTCTCTCTCTCTCACCCGGTGTAGCCTGGTAAATCCACTTACCCCTTCGTGTAGGCAAATTGCGCAGTACCGGAAGTAGTCCTATCCCCCCCTTCACCCCGCCAATCCTTGGTGAAATAATGAAACCTTACTACAGTCTGATCTTCATAGGAAGCCCGTTATTTGGAAACTGGAAACTCATGTTGACGAAATGGTGGGGGGGATATTACAACTATATCTACATTTTTAGTCCGTTTAGTTAATAATAACAGGTGACCTGGTGGTCTAGGAGTAAGGTGTCAGACTTCTGTGCTGGTGGTCCAGGGTTCAATCCTCGGTCCCGGCACAGATTTATCTGATTGCCAAACCCTTCCTTCACCTCTGACAAGACGTGTATTAATCACAACTTGTGAATGTGTGGAATGCCAGGCCTCCACCGTGGTTCGGATCCCACGTTAAACTATAGGTCCTCCATTTCATCTCACAATCACCCTACCATTGCACATTAGCGTAAGTGCGTACAACCCGAACGGGTAGTAAGACGTGATGATAATAATAATAATAATAATAATAGTTAATAATGTAATATTAAATTATACAGTAACGCACAGTGAAGTGTGATTTGAAGCTTTAGGTTAGTTCTCTAATATCAGATTTTTAGTTTCTTTCAATCAATGTTGGAAGTAAAAAAAAATATCAAGGCTTTGTGCATCCAGTTGTCCTTAGATGGAAAAGTCTCTTTAAGAGCCTTAAGAGCCAGACTCCCTCCCTCCCGGATACCACCTACCATAGGTATACCCTGATTTTGGTTGGAAGAATATTAGAAAAAATTCAAACATATTTATTTGTGACCGACAATAATAACATTTTACTTACGATTATTACTATTGTTATTATATTTTATAGGTAGTGATAATATCTATCAAAATTGACAGCTGCAGATTACATGACTTCATGTATGAATATATAAAGATGGTTTTAGTAACCTTAGTAACTAACTTCTACTGTTTTTCCTACCAAAATCATACTTTAGGTAATACAGCTCAAATCAGACGTCGCGATTGTGATACGGTTTCTATATTATAATAATTTAGAAAACATTGGACAGTAGACCAGTGAAACCAACCCAACAAACTAAAAGCAACTACAATCCTCCACCCACTTCAGTGATCGAATAGTCTAAGGCGGCAATCACACAATATACTGGGCAGCCGATGACAGGGGGATCAGTGTTCGAATCACTGTTGGGTGAACTGAGTTTTTTCTTTCACGCAGATCTGGGTACATTTCCTATAAAATTATACCTCTTCTTATTCCTATACCAATATCGTAATTAATGTGTTTGTATAACCCTAACAGTTAGTAAGACGCGTGGCTAAAGAAAGTATTCGTTCATAAAAAAAAAAGCAAGTATGGCTGTGACAAGGTATTTTAAACATGAACAAAATATGTTTTCCGTCTGCTGTGAATACTAGCGTTTAGTTGGCTGGAGCTTCTCCTGACATTCTTATTGGCTGATATGTATCTAAGTTCAAGGGTTGTCTATGCTTAAGTCCATTAATAACGCATAAGAAGTTAGAGTTAAATCAACTTCAAGAACTGTGCACTATTTACTATGCACTATGAAGCGGTTATCGGAGCTTAGTTAAAAGCAAAGATAAGCAATTCACATAATATACAGTGACGTGACTTGTATGGTTTCCAGGGTAAGCAGAGCTAGTCTATTATTCTCATCACTCAGTAAAATACTCATTGTTCAGGTATTGTCGGAAATACATTTCCATGTGAGGTTTGTAGAACAGGGAATATGTATGTTTGGTCAAACGGGGACAGATTGGGGGGAGGACATATCACAGGTACAGTTGTAACAAGCTCTGCTTACCCTGGTCAAATGGGGACAGAGTGGGAGAGAACATATCACAGGTACAGTTGTAACAAGCTCTGCTTACCCTGGTCAAATGGGGACAGAGTGGGGGAGAACATATCACAGGTACAGTTGTAACAAGCTCTGCTTACCCTGGTCAAATGGGGACAGAGTGGGGGAGAACATATCACAGGTACAGTTGTAACAAGCTCTGCTTACCCTGGTCAAATGGGGACAGAGTGGGGGAGGACTTATCATAAGTACAGTTTTAACAAGCTCTGCTTACCCTGGAAATACTCCAAGCTACGCCACTGATAATTAACACCAAAGACTTGAACCAAGGTTAAATCACAAATGTATTTTAGTCAGTTTATACCCGAACTACTATTCACACGTGACCTTCACTGTAGTCATTGGAACACGTCAAACTCTGGCCGTCTCCCTAACCCGCACGGCCATCGCGTCATATCGCAGAAGGTTTCGAACCGGTGACTGGCTGACCCGGTCCTGTGACCGACCAACACGCTCCTGGTGGCAGACTATGAATCACTCTTCCACCCCCATCCACTCCCACGCCACGCAGCGGCCCAACAATCAATAGCTCTCGCAAGACCAGGAAATCTACGTCAAGGTGCGTTCTAGAATTATTTTTAAGGAGGTTTGGAAACATTAACAAATTGTGGCACAGCGCGGGAAAAGGGACCTATCTTCATCGAGCGAATATTTCAGGACAGCTGATAATGGTCTGGGTAAAAATATCATATTTTTTAGATTATTGCAGCAAACGCTACCTAAACTCATTTAATATAACGAGAAATAAGTTTTTAGTTCATATTTTACATCCTAGATAGCGGAGAAAGCATTTTGGTACTTGTCTTTAAATAATGCAAAACTCTAACCATTGCTTTCTCAAAACGTACTTTTTTTCAACTTAAGGGTTCAAATAGCAATAACTTTCTCAAATTTTGGAATATGTTTACATATTTTACATCCCATTTTTGCTCTTTCCAGTTACATCAATAACGCATTATTGTTCCGGGTGGAGATAAGGCCCTTTTCCCGTGCCGCGACATGTTTAAATTTTAACTGACGTTTATGGATAAAGATCCAGAGGTCCTGGATTCGGTCCCCTCTGCTTCCAGATATATATTTGAAGCGGTGGGTCTGGAATGGAGTCAAACTCAGCCTCTTGAGGACAAATGAGGTACTACTGGTATAAATAAGTAGAAGTTCTGGTCTAGAAAACTGAGATAAATAGCTGGAGGGTTCGTTGTGCTGACAACATGACACCCTCTATCCGATTGTTGGCATTGTCATTGCCAACAAATAGTACGGCTCGATTTTGGGCTGACACCGTGAAATTTTTGAATTTATTTCTTAAACAATGAACGACGTTTTCTACTAGGTTGATTTTGAAACTATTTTGTGAAGCGGGTTGCATATAAACTTGACGCACCCAAGTGCTCTAAGCACTTATCACACTTACACGACAATTTACGGGAAATAAGAGAGGGAAGAAAATGAGCAGTTCACCCTGAGAGGTCTCTTGTTTACCTACGTATAACACTTCCCCTCTTCCTCTGACGGACACTCACGCTATTTGCGTCTGGAAACCATTGACTTGCTTTTCAAAACGACCTTTTTCTTGTTTCCTATTCTAGACAGATAAATGCTTTTAACGGACATTTTTAAACTACATCCTGGCAGGAAAGTTCCTTCAGGACATTTTCATGAATAAACCAAACGATTTTAAAAAAAAGGCATTAACAAAATAAACTTTAAGATGAAAATATTAGTTTAATGACAATGTAGGACTATTTTTTCTATCATTATTTAAGAATTTATGTTTTTTTGTTTCAATGTTGTATATTGTGTAAAACTCACCGAACGTAACGTTAAATATATTAACATGAGAAAATACCTGCTTCGGTGGCCACGTGATCTAACGCGCTACTCTCGCAGTTGATTAGACTGCCGATGACGGGGAGATTGAGGTTCGAATCTCGGTTGGATGTACTGAGGGTGGTTTATCCAATCTACCTCCACTCAAATGTGGGTACACACTTACTCTTGATTCAACCTTCCTCATCCGTAACAAATCATTAGCGTAATTAGTACATACGTTCACAACCCGAACAGGTTGTAAGACGCGGTGCTTGGAAGGAAATAAAAGATCTTTCAAAAATTATAGTTTATTTATGCTTCGAGGTATTTTGAGAAACACTACAATATTTTTATTTTTCACTCGGTGAGCTTACCAATTATTAAAGGTTATATATATATACACACACATACACACACACAGGGCTGGTCTAAGGCAAACGTTTTGTATGTGCAAAACTCACATTTTGCGGCCCCCCACCCTCATCTGAAAAAACTATGGAGAATACTATATATGGATATTTTAAAACTAGAGCCTTATGTTTACCATTTTGGATGTTCTTACCCAAACATGTTACACATCTGAGATTGTCTTTCCTCAGAATTCTGGAAATATGTTCCTTCATGATAGGATTGAATTTTGCAATCAACTCTACGAACCCGAGAAAATGTCCATTGTTTTTGCTGTAGAGGGTTTCGTGAATTCCTCGAAAAGCCATGTTGTGTTGGGCAAGGTGGCAAGATGGCAAGATCTCTCGTGAGGAAATTTTTCCTGAGCAATTAATCTTTGATTTTCGTCATCAATTGCCTTGCCAGTGTTAAACCTCCTTTCTTCTTCAACCCATTTTTCGTATAACTTTAAATGGTTGGAGGACGTCTTAGTTTTTCTGATATGCCTTCAAATAGTTTCCATTTTCATCGGATAATGTAGTACTGGTGATTGCCGTGTTAAATACCTTGCAGCAAAAACAGTATTCACTCCCCTTAGACTGGGAATACATTAGCCATCGTCTTCTAATTTTCTCGCCGTTGGAAGCAAGCCGATAGTAAAATACGTCGGAAAAGGATTTTTTTGCACCGTCAATAGGGTAGCTGTTTAATACTGTTGAGATTGGTCCTTGTGAAATAATAAAATCACGTTCAATTGCGTTTAGCACTTTGGTCCAATTAGCCTGATCTTTCAATTTGTCACACGAATTATTCATTTCTTGGATTGTAGCCTTATCAGTCACATAACTCTTATCACTGTGATCAGTAATTTTGCGTGGTGTTAGAATCATCGGCAATAGTGTTTATTAAATCTTCTGAGAGATCTTCGTCCTCCTCTGAGCGTTGTTTCAACAGACGATCATAGTTACATTGAGTTTCAATTTCAATTTCAATTTCAATTTCTTTGCTAGTGCTTGTCTTCATTAAATAATTATAAATTAGTTTAGCGCTTGACTTAATTTCTTGTAACCTTTTTGATTTCTATTTTCTACTTTCGGTTGCAGAAAGTCTTAAAAACATTTTAGTAAATGTTTTAAAAAATAGATTTAATATTATTAAAAAAACAGGAACCATAAAAAATAAAAACATAATAATAACATCAATACAGCATACGACACAATACACATCACAGAGTACAGTACCTACTAAAAAGCTTTGCACCAAGATAATAATTTAAAACAAAACTTAAGCAAAATTTCACAGAACACCATATCAACTAAAAATAATAAGTAACGAATTGCAACACGCCGAACAATAAATAAAGCGAGTAAGCGATTGTCAATAAATCACTCGCACGGAGGTTAGGTGACTCACTGAGAATCGAAACTACACCTACCCCGCATCCTCTGCCAACCACCAAAGGTTTGACCTGAGCTAACTCATAGATCGTACAGTCTCGACCCGGCCACTAGTATAGTCCCGTCACCAATGTAGTTGACAGGGGTACGTCGAACCGAACAACCTTCAAAATGTATTTAGTTTGTTAATGTATTCTAATGCACCAATTTGAAATAAAAAAGTACTCTGTTTAGCATGGATGTAAATATTAATTTAAGAAATAATCATTCTTCTTACAAATTACTTTCTTTAATTATACTTATAATTTCCCAGATAAAAACAAAAATATTTATTTTTGTCCAATTTTGGCGCCCCCCTGAATTGGTTGTGTATGCTGTTGCACAGGTAGCACACGCCTTAGACCGACCCTAATTTCTATTATTTTTAAATGTCCTTTGATCGAAATTTAAAATTATTTTACGTTAAATATTGAGACTATACCAGGTTTCCTTCAATTTTATTTACCATACCTTTTAAAAACTATTGTCTTGAGCTTATTGAAGTAAAATGTTAATTAATAGGCCTACAACCTTTTCCGCAATAAAATTGTATACTTGGTTTTCAGATAATTAAAGGTTTTTATTTTTAGTTGAAAATAAATGTAGATCAATTTGTTTTTAAAAAATATTGAACTTAGTTAATATGCATTCAAAAGGTAGTTCAATGTGTTTCACTTAGAGCAATTTTGAGGATTATTAATGAAATAATCCTACATTAAAAATGGTATGTAGTGCGAATGTTTTCATCCTATTATGTCCTATGAAAATATATTTTCTTTAACCCAACCTAGAACAACCATCTTTATTTCATGAGTGTCTCACCCTATTAGTATGTTTTCCAACTATTTAATCTGAAACGCTCTGTCCTCTTTGTATACTAGCAATCTTTGCCTTTCATGTAGAAAACCAATCATAATCAAGCAAAGAAATGAGATTAAATTTTTTGTGCACATGTTTTTATGAGAATGATATAAGTCAAAACCTAAATTTATGCGACTCATATTTTTTTAATTTAACATTTAATGTATTTTATTTAAATACATAATTTTAAATTTATTACTAACTCTCATAAAAAAGCAATTTGCACATATTATTTTTTTTAAAGTAAGGATAATCTTTACCTCATTTAGTAAAAGAAAGTCAACGTAGTCTACGTGTTTGAGAAGTTCGCATACTTTCATGTAGAGTACAGTACGATCGTTGGCTTCATTCCATTCATTCTTCACATTCCGAAATGCCTAGGCTGGTTAAAATCAGAATGTCATAAGGCTGTATATAATTGGGAATGTGATGTTTTTCGTGTTTCTTCAGCTATCTATTAGGCCTGCAATATAAAAGGTAAATTTGTATTTTGGGAGGTTGTTTAATTGATTTTAATATGTTATTGTATGTTTAAACTATATTTTAAACCTTGCATATTCATTTCAAATTAACATTTCAAAATCAATTTTGCATTCCATAAAGTGGTCTTTCAGTATTGTTATAATTTCCAGGCCACTGTGTGTAAAGCTTCATATAAAATGTATGTTGTGATGTCTAATTATTTTCATGGTTGTAATTTGACCTTACATTCCAACAAATTCATACTGGAATGTTATGACATCATCAATAGGTACGAAACACCCCAAATATTTTTTTATACACATTAGGACTACACTCTTACTAATTTTAAAACATTAGCACATTGACTATCTAAATAAACATATTTGATATTGAAAAAAGCTTAAAACCATTTTAAACCTTTCAAATTACAAATAATAGCCCCCTATATTTTATTTTTAGAGCCAAGTTAATTTTTTCTCATATTACTGTAGGCTAGTTTTATAATAATATCAACATACTCCAGTATGAGTTTAGTACTTGAAAAAAAGTTGAGATAAAAAAAATTGTCTAAAATAATAAATTTGACAAAAATATGTGTTAGAACTAATTTAATCAAATAATTTCCAGGATTTGTGCATATAAAGATGGAAACCCCAGAGTCACCGTTGGATGTATTATCACGAGCTGCCACAATGGTCCAAGATAATTCACCGCCGGATTACGGTACAGTTTGTGATTTCTTAACTCGACTTTAATATTTTGTTAATAGTTGGCCTATGAGGTAATTAGACCCAACAATGCAGTTACAAGCACCACTTTCGACCATTGACCTAACTTCTTGTTGACGGAGGGGATTCGTGTTTATAATCCGACACAGCTAAGGTGAGAGCGAGGGGGAGACGGGGCATTCGCCCTATTCTCCAGGCCGACTCCGATGAATTACTTTATGGTAGAATTGTGCTAGGAAGTAAAGTTTAAAAAATACAAAGTTATATTAAGTTCAATATTGAAAATATGGAATTATTATTTTATTGGCGTTAATACCATCTGTCAAAAAATGACTGTTACAGAATTTATGATTCACCATGAAAACATTAAAATAGTGTTAAAAGATCAATTTTGATAGCAAGGGCCTGATAGCTACTAGCTCGCCTTTCATGTATTCATACATAAAGCCATGTGATCTGCGGCTGTCACTTTTGATAGATATCAATTCCTATAAAATAACACTTATAGGTTTATATATGTAAATCTTTCTGTAATTAGCTCTTATCAGGTGCCGTGAAAAAAATATCAAAATACAGCTTGGAATCTTTTAGTCAGGCATTATTGGCTCGGCACGTTTTGAATCTGCTGCCTTTAGTTTGAGGGTCAGCCACCAGGACGGTGCTATCAGCAGTACAAGGTTGTTTATACTTGTGGCCGAGATGTTGGTTACACATTATTGTTTTGGCTTCTATTCTGCCTGTATTTTAGCTCCTAATTATGTCTTCAGGGTGTCTACCATCCGGGAAAACGGGAATTAGCCGGGAATTTGAAGTGATCAGGGAAAAAACGGGAATAAGCCGGGAATTTGGTAAATTACAATAAAAATCTGGGAAAATGTGGTTTTACTCAAAATATGAATAAATAATCTTATTCAAACTGTAGTTTTTTTGTAGCTGTGTAATAAATTTTATAATTCCTAGTAAACAATATTAATACAAATTTAAAAAATATGTTTATTTAAATTTTAAAACTTATTATTATTCATAAAAAAAGATTAGTAGAAAAAATGAGGGGGGAGGTGGGGTAATTAGAAGGATGTGACATACTTTTTAGTCGGGAATTTTAGGAAATGATCGGGGAAAAAGTCGGGAATTTCATTGGTCAAGTTGAGTAGACACCATGTGTCTTCCACGAGCCTGAGAGTCGTGAAAGGGCGTGCAACCTGTCTTAAGCCCTATTCAACCTTTAATGACAACGTTAAGTATGTGGTTTGATATGGCAAGCTGCGGACCTAAGCATAAAGGGTTCTTAGGATTCGAATTCCGTGGTCCGATACTTGTCAGGTTCCAAAGGTCCCGAACTAAAGAGTTATCAAATAGAGGATACTTTATTTAGGATAGAAGTTTTAGTTGTCGCATAAATAGTGTAAGGTTGTTTGTGTTTTTGCCAATTTCAATAGTCGGGGGTTGCAGGACAAAATACCTACATAAATCACTATTGAAACCTCAAATAAATATTTAAATTATAATAGGCCCTAATGTATTATGAAACAAACAAAATAACCAACCCTATATTTTTAAGAAAGAGGCCTGGTGGCTAGCCTCGACATTTAAAGAGGTCTTTCATCTTTTGCTAGGGAAATTCTGTCTGTTAACAGCTGCGGAAATGGAGGTTTATTAATATGTTCACAGATTTCATGGAGCGGTAAACAGGACTATCATACACTTTTAACTTGGTCGGTAGCATGTCTAGCTACTGAACTCAGGGTCCCAGGTTCTATTCCCGGCATGGTCGAAAAATTTCATCATTGGTTACATCTGGGTTTACCCTTTCACACTGGTGGATTAACTGTCGGGGGACTGGATGTTGTGCCTGTCCTAGTCTTAAGATACCTAACTTATAAGGCATATGAAGCTACGACAGGCCTATCCAGCCGGTAGCGGTGGTATGGGTGGTTTTTACAGAACTCTTCCTCACTCACTCTCATTCTCTTTTGCTTCTCTCTCTCTCTTTTGCTTCTCTCTCTCTCTATTGCTATCACTCCTTTTCTCTCTCTCACTCTTTTTCTCTCACACTCTTTTTCTCTCCACCTTACTCTCTCTCTTTCTCTTTCTCTCTCTTTCTCTCTCTCTTTCTCTCTCTCTTTCTCTCTCTCTTTCTCTCTCTTTCTCTCTCTTTCTCTCTCTTTCTTTCTCTCTCTTTCTTTCTCTCTCTCTCTTTCTCTCTCTTTCTCTCTCTCTCTTTCTCTTTCTTTCTCTCTCTCTCTCTTTCTCTCTCTTTCTCTTTCTCTCTCTTTCTCTCTCTCTTTCTCTCTCTCTTTCTCTCTTTCTTTCTCTCTCTTTCTTTCTCTCTCTCTTTCTTTCTCTCTCTTTCTTTCTCTCTCTCTCTCTTTCTCTCTCTTTCTCTCTCTCTCTTTCTCTTTCTCTCTCTTTCTCTCTCTCTCTTTCTCTTTCTCTCTTTCTTTCTCTCTCTCTCTCTTTCTCTCTCTTTCTCTCTCCAAACACATACTAGTAAATTTCTTCTAAATTCATTTCTCCCTCATTCCTAAACCAAGGTCTGAAATCGACCTGTTCCGGTGGTCGCGTTGTCTTAAAGCGCCAGTCTTGGAATAAACTAGACTGCTGATGACAGGGAGATCAGTTAGGTGTACTGAGGGTGGTTTTCCCTTATTGGTTTTCTGCTCTCCCTCCACGCAAATGCGGGTACGCTTCCTCTAAATTCAACCTTTCTCGACCCTAATTCATAAGTGTAATTAGTAGATATGTGTGTAACCTGATTATGCAGTAGGACGTGGTGCAAAGAAAAAAAAACTAACACGGCTAGATTTGGACTGGGTATGATTTGTATGGACTAAAATCTCTGTAAAAAACTGTATTAAACTATGTTTAGAATGTTTACAATCTTAAATAACTTTCATGGATTAATTGATAAGAAATATTGAAGTTAAATACATTTTAAATACGCATTTGTCAAAAGATATATTTCTAATCTTATCTCTTCTAAACTTAACGAGACATATTTACTTGTTGCAGAGGAAGTAACTCGGTGTGAATTGAAACATCTTCCC
Source organism: Timema genevievae (assembly GCA_902155825.1). Lineage (NCBI taxonomy): Eukaryota > Metazoa > Arthropoda > Insecta > Phasmatodea > Timematidae > Timema > Timema genevievae. Next base: position 23,216 of record CABFWO010003239.1, on the reverse strand, counting down.
TCCGCGCGTTGGAGGCAGGAACGCCGCTGCAGGGACAGATCCGGAGAATGCAACACCAAGAGCCGCAGAACTACCCCTGACTAGTAGGCAACAACATTGTCTAATATGTCATAGTGTTTAGGTGCAAGCCTGGGGGCCTGACTTCTATCTCTTGCGGGCCTCCAGGGGACTACTGTTGGATTTTTGGCTGACTCGAGACTACAAGTGACCATACCATATCAGCCATGCTTCCTCTACTACCTCATGTATTCCAACATCCTCATTACATGCCCATACCATCTTAGTCTTGCTTCCTCTACTACCTCATGTACTCCAACATCCTCATTACATGACCATACCATCTCAGCCATGCTTCCTCTACTATCTCATGTACTCCAACATCCTCATTACATGTCCATACCATCTCACTCTTGCTTCCTCTACTATCTCATGTACTCCAACATCCTCATTACATGTCCATACCATATCAGCCATGCTTCCTCTACTATCTCATGTACTCCATGAATCCTAACTCTGGTCCGAACATCTTAATTTCGAATTCTATTTCTCCTGGTGACAGCTAGCAAGACTTAAATATTTTCTCTGTCTGATAAGGCTCTTCTATGGAAATTTAACTATTATCTAAGTTGAATTTAATGTATCTGTATTGATAAACTTCTGAATACATTACCAAAACCTCAAACTTAATTATCTTTGTCATGTTTAAGTGCTTGCGGCCCTCTGGACATGTCCACGAGGTCTCACTGTCTGGGTCCACCCCCTTCGTATAGTGAGTCATTGATGGCATCGGCATATCGTCCTTCCGTCATTGCTTGCGCTCCGCCCCAATCTCAGGTTGATGGGGGTAACGCGCGGAAACGTCAGCGGCAGCAGCAGTCTGGTGGTAAGTGGTAATATGGTCAACTCTGCAAACTGGTGGTCCTGTCGTCTGTCTCGCTTGGGTTGAGAAGCCCTGAAAGGGTTTATCTTTGGTTTGGAATTAAATGCACAGTTATATTTATCAACATTCTTGGCCCATTCTAATTTTGCCACATTTTGGTATTTCGTTCTCTTGTCTGGGGGAAATGTCGATGTGGTACCTCTTATTACGCGCGCCGGTAGAGACAAGCACTAAATGTCTGGGTTATCTAGTCTGGTTTGCCGGTGACAAGTAAATTGTGGTTTGAATCCTTACAGGATGTACTACGTGTATTTTACCCCAATTAGTTTCTCACTATTTCTCATTGTAATTGCAGGTAAATTTACCTTAGGTTTTAATTTCATCATCCCTGCCATAGTTGTATAGTAAATTGCGTACACTTTGATAGGTTTGCGGTGTAAAAATTAGTGCCTCCTCATTAACCTCTTCCAACTTTCAAAATTAAATTTATCTGGTTTATATTACGTCCTTAATTAAACATGATAGAACCCGCGTTTGTGTTCCCATTGTCTAAGGTGTCACGCTCACAATAGTTCGTAGTTCGATCCTGGTTGGTGTACCGAGGGTGCTTTCTTCCTAAATGGTTTCCCATGCTCTCTCTCTCCACAAGTGTGGGTACAGCTCCCCTAAATTCAACCTTCCTCATACCTAACCCATTAGCGTAATTAGTTCATAAGCGTGTAACCCGAATGGATAGTAAGACGCAACGCAAAAAAAAAATAGAATTGGAGAAAAATTGAGTACAAATAAAAGTAAAAATGCTAAAACATATTTACAAACAAGCTCATTATTTTGATACAATTATTGATCCTGAGGAAGATGTGATGCGGAATCAAAATATACTTAATTTTATTTATTTGTGCTTCATTTTTCTACAATTCAATAAAGGTGTGTGCGAAACTTCGACACTTTGACTTGGCTTTGTAAAAATACAAGCAATAACTTTGCTCTGAAAAACATTTATGCAATGACAAAAACGAAACTTTGCCAATAAAAATATTGATGGCTAAAATACAAAATTATTGTTTAATAATTGCCGTTATCATGTGCCTTATAAATTTATATGCATATGCAAAATGTTGAACCAAATTGCATTTTGTGTTAATAATTTGATCTATCAGTTGAGAATCCAATATTTTTTTAAAAAATGTAATTTAAACATGGCTTAAATAATTTTAGTGAATAAAGTAAGATTAAAAATTACACTCTAATATGTTTTCAATTATATAACAATAATAAAAACTATTAAAACTTCAATTTGGCTTTCAGAATACTTAATTCGGGTTCGCCGGTGATTAAAAAAAATTTGACTTTTTACACCCCTACAATTCATTCATATTTATTTAATGACATTGTAAAATTGTCAATGGAAAATATTTAATTCATATTATTCTGGTTTACAATGTGTGTTTTTTATCTAATGTTTTCAAGATGTTGGCGGGGGTGTATTTTTTAAATTTATTTTTCCGCCCCCAGGAGTGAGTGACCCGGTGATTGACGAACATTTTCGCCGGTCTCTAGGCAAGGACTACACCGCCCTATTTTCCAGCGATACCTCATCAGATCTTAACAAGAACAACAACAAAGATAGTGTTGCTCATATAGGTCTATCAGGTGAGATCACAATTATTAAAGGTTTCTTTTAATGATCTGCTATCTGCCCCTTCCATCTCTTTCTCTGTCTCCCTTGTGCTATTTTACCTACAAACTTCATCGCCATCATTATCTTTGATAGTCCCTTCTTTTCCATCCTCATTACATGACCATACCATCTCAGCCTAGCTTCCTCTACTATCTCATGTACTCCAACATCCTCATTACATTCCCATACCACCTCAGTTCTTGCTTCCTCTACTATCTCATGTACTCCAACATCCTCATTACATGCCCATACCATCTCAGTGTTGCTTCCTCTACTATCTCATGTCCTCCACCTTCCTTGTCCCTCTTACATTCAATGTCCATGTTACTTATATCTGCATATCTAACGGTGGCTACAAATTACATACAGTGCCAACAAGTATCATAACTAGAAGAAGGGTGAGATATCCGAGAAAATATCAAATATTAGATAATTTTTTCAGAATATCTTTCAAATATCAAACACCTTAGTTCAGTCGGTAGCGTGTCTGTCTACTGAGCTAAGGGTCCCGGGTTCGATTCCCGGCATGGCCGAAAAATTTATAATTGGTTAAGTGATAATTTAACGGCCGGGGACTGGATGTTGAGCCTGTTCTAGTTTTAAGTTAGGTTATTAGGCATATGAAGCTACAACATGCTTAGCAAGGCAGAAGTGGGAAATATATGGCTTGAATAAAAAACTTACCACAGGCTGGAAACGGTAATGGATTTAAAGTAAAAATATATTTTAAATATTTCATACGCCTTATTTGTTGATAATATGAATATTCGGAAAACAGTTTGTTTGAGCCGTCCCTAACTAATATATTTGTGTTTTAGTTGATGATCATTTCGCTAAGGCATTAGGAGACACGTGGGTAAAGTTGCAGAGCAATCAAAGTAAGGAGAAGAAAGGGAAACCGACCTCTCCTCCGAAAACTCCTAGCGCCGCCCCCGGTTCTACCAACAAAGCAGCCCTCGTCACACCTAGAAGAGGCTTGTTGTCAACCTAGAGTAACAGCTTGCTCGTCGATTCGTTTCGTCTATTGGTTGGATCCTACATTAGTCTTTATTTTCTTCCCCCCTCGGTGTAGTACAATAGCTTTAATATGTGCAGTAAAACTTTGATAATTCGGACTAAATGAAGGGGAGTTGTACCGCAATACCAAAATTATTGATTTTTTTTTTAAAAAAAAAAGGGTAATTTATTTTTTTCGGTAGTCTAATGGTTTAATGTGTCGCTCTTGCAATAGACTGGAACCACCGATGACGGTCAGATTGAAGTTTAGAATCCCGGTCGAGTGTACTAAGGGTGATTTTTCTTCCACTCTCCTTCCATGCAAATGCAGATACACTTCCTCTTAATTCAACCTTCCTCTTGCCGAATAGATTAGCATAGTTAGTACCCACATATATACATACGTACAACTCAAACGAATATATAGACACGGTGTTAGAATAAAAAAACTGAAAACTCTTAAGGAATTTAAAATTAAAAAAATTACATGCTATGTATAGCAAAGAAAAGTTGATTGTTGTGCTATATGATGTGTTAAATATTTGTAATACAATTTAAAAAATTAATCGAATCGGTAGTAAACTGTATAGGTTTTTTTTCTCTTAGCACCGATTCTTACTACGCATTCAGGCCATAAACTTATGTACTATTTATGCTAATGAGTTTGGTATGAAAGTTGAATTTAGAAGAATTGTACCCGAATTTGTGTGAAGGGGGGGAAATAATGGAAAAGCATTGAGGAAAAACCACCGTCAGTACACCCGGCCAGGATTGAACCCCAATCTCCCCCTCTACGGCAATCTAATCTATTGCGAGAATAGCGCCTAAGAGCATGCGGCCACCGATTAGGGAAATTTAAAAATTAATCAAACCAGTAGTGAAGTGGATTTCCCTGAATCTGTTTTAACAAGTATCACTTAAATCTGTAGAGATTTAATGATGTCAATTCTTCTTTATGTGAACTTGGGGTACTCATTTATTTTATTATAAGTTCACGTAAATGTCTTGTTTTTGCTTCCTCTATCACCAGAATAGAACTGAACCTCTACCTCCCTAACCAGAGTCGCAGTTACCGATATAATACTAAGTAAAAAAAAA
>CABFWO010003239.1:0-18247 GCA_902155825.1 Timema genevievae | reverse complement strand
ATATATATATATATATATATATATATATATATATATATATATATATATATATATATACATATATAAAATTAAAATTCATAATTTATTTTCACAATCACAAATTTTTTTAAAAACCGTGTTAAAACCATTATTCACTCATAAAATAATCAGTAAGTTTTTGTTGTGCCAATATTGAACGGCGTTTACAAGCACTGCAAACTTTTCACCGTCATAGTTAATGTGAAATTTCAGTCCGCGCAAACCAGAGATCCAAATCAATGAAAGCTGGATCCACACTTTATCTCAGTCGGTAGTGTGTCTATCTACCAAGCTAAAGGTCCTGGTTTTGATTATCGGCATGGCCAAAAAAGTTATCAATAGTAAAATGTGGGTTTCCTCTTTTTCATAGTGGTGAATTAACGGTCAGGGCGTTGGATGTTGTGTCGGTTCTATATTTAAGTTAGTAAGTTGTGTGCTCATATAATCAGTTGGTTCAGAAAGGGCACGTTAATTAAATAAATTTTTTTAAACAAGAACTGGATAAACAAGTTTCCACTGCGTTCATATTCTGAATTATCAAGGTGTTATTGTATAAAGATGGTTAATTACACATGTTTTAAAAGGTGTTTTATTTTGATTTCGACCACCTGTTCCAAATATCAAGAGTTGGGTAATTTTGTAATTAGATTAATTACACCGACTTATTTTATCTTGTCATAGTAATAGTTTCTATAGAGTCTTATTTTCCTCAGACAATGACTCGGTGTAAACTTTATTTTATTGGTACCTGTTAAACTTTTGTTTTATTTCTTTGTTGTTATTACAAGAGTAGTTGCTATTAAACAAAGTAAACGTAGACGCAATATGGAAATGTTTGCGTACATGACGTAGTTAAACTTAGCAAACAAAATGTGTAGAAGGAAGAGAAAATTAAAACCAAACTACCTGAAATTTAAAGATGTGGGAAAAAAACCTTTATTTATACTAGGAACTACCACTTTATATTGACTTTTTATGCCTTTTTTCATAAAGAACGTTCTATGAATATTTTATGCTTCAAGATTATGATTTTTGATTAATCTTGGCGTTTTATGACACCCAAAAAAAGTGGGCCTTTAAATCCTGTCTGTCTGTCTGTCCAAGAACTACAGCCAAAATGTTTTGATAGATTTTGTTTGAATTTGATATTTAATTGCATATAGTATTGTCTCAAAGGTTTTTTTTACCTACCTCCCTCTCCCCTCCTCATCCCTCCATGATACACCACCTGACCCCCCTCCCCCTCAAAAAATTGTAAAATGACCACTATAATGTAAGTAATGTGTTGTTACTTGCTGTGGCTCGGCTGTCAGGTCGGGGGCTATTCTTTTGTTGTGCTCTGGCGAGGTGGTGTGTCCGAGGTTTGATGGATTTGTACCTCATCTCTTTTGCGGATTATGGATCTCGGCAGCGACTGTTGGCTCAGGCAATTCTCGTAGTCTGTTTTTCATTTTCGTCAGGACAAAATGAGAATTGTGTGTGTGTGTGTTTTAGGGGGGTGGAAGAGGGGGAGAAGATGTGTGTGGAGGTGCGTCTTGTGAAAAAGAAAGAGAGCGGTAGATTTGGAGGGGGTGGGGGGGGGTAGACACATAGGGGTGTAGCTTGACTGTGGGGGAGAGGTGAAGAAGGATTGTAGATGGGAGCATCTAGTGACAGAGAGGAGGAGCGACTAAAATGTTTTTTTGGGGTGCTGGAAAGAGGGAATAATTCATAGGAGGAGAACAATGAACATTATACAACTCAAATTGAAACAAATATTTAGATCAGAGTTACTTTTTATTGGAAAAATAATATTTTGGTAATAAACACATTAATCATACTTTGTTGGCGGCAGGTGGTACATTTTTCACTTCGCCTTAGAAATCTTGACTCTAATATATCTTATTTCCAACTAGAGGTGTACCGATTCAGTAAAACCGATTACTGATTGTTTAAATTAATGGTTCATGCTACGATTATTTACACAGATTAATCCTGATTATTGATTATTGATTATTTATTAATAACTATTGAGAAATATGCTTAAGAGAATGATAACAGTTAATGTGATTAATACAAAAAGATATTTTGTGCATAACCGGCGAAAGTTGGAACTAGATTGTTAGCTTTATCAACAGGATGAACTACTATTTCTATATCTGGTTATGTAGTTTTTGCATAACCCTCAACTCAGATGCAGTATGTATATGTTTTTTTATCACTAAATTCCCACCCAAAAAATTTTGTTTTAAATATTACTTTGAAAAACTATTAATCTACATAATTATCATCGATAACGATTAATTGCCGATGCACTAATACTCGCCCGATGGCGATGCATCGGCACACCTGTCCTTCAAACATATTATCACATATCCTGATGTTTATTTATTTTGTCTTTAATAATGAGTTCTGGTTTGTTTGGGGGAACGGTGATCGTGTTGGTATGTGCTGGTATCATTTACACTGGTCACAGTGCATCTGAATTCCCATCCCTTCTAATCTTCCTTTCAGGGCAGTCATATAAATGTCTCGTAGCAAACATAATTAATGTATTTTCATTTTTCCATTCAACAGTAGTTTACTTATAACTGTTTTGAAGTACTTTACCGGTAACTGATTTTTTTGAAAATTGTGCCACAAACGATAACAGACCATATTTTAATCTAATTTTAAATTTCAGAAAGTTCACTTAATTTTTCATCCAATATTTATCAGACTCTCTAATAGGAGACTGAAAATGACAAAAGGCGTGTTTTCGCGGTTGACCTGGTATCAATGTTTATGACCACAGAGTTTTCACGGTTAACCTGGTGCCGATGTTAACAAAATGTTTATGACCGATACAATACCGGAGCTCGGTTTGGTAACACTTTTCTTGACCAGACTAAACAGTATGGTTACAACCAACGGGCTGAGAATTGGTGTGCCAATTTCAAAACAACTTAACTTGATAGTCAATGGATTTTAAGTTTTTGTAAATTAAAATGGACAGTAATTACTAGCTAGAAATACATGACAGTAAGTAGGTACTTATGAAAGATAGTATTATATGATTTAGTCCTATTTAATATTACACACATCTCATGTTTTCTAAAGGGTTATATTTAGAAAAATATGTTTAGCTTGATATGATGTGTAAATATTAGGACTAGTCAAAATAAGCACAAATCAAACTAAGAATAAAATTAAATAACTCATTTTACATAGATTTGGAGTACATGTAGTAGGATTACTTAAATTCACCTACCAGCTGTTAGATCTACTCTCTCCAAACCACCATGTTTGTTTAAGAAAAAAATTCTCACAATCGTTTTTCACGCTTCACCTTGGTCAGAACCACTTGGTGGTAAACCCTAAATATCAAGACTTAAGCAAGTCAATTGTGAAAACTCGCCTAAAGGGATTAATGGTTTCACCAGGGGCGGCTCAAGGGCCGGGCGAACTGGGCGGCTGCCCGGGGCGTCAAACAGAGCACCAACCTAACATAACATAACATAGGAATGATATGAGAATAATTCCCAAACTTGACGTAACCTGGATGTAATAGTGGAGTTGCTCATTCACTTTTTAATACTAACGTGAAATTTGACAAAGTGGTCTAGTTTTTTGTGGTGTATAAAATGGAATATAGTACCCAATCTTAAAAATCTATTTTAGATCCGGCCTCTTGAAAAATGGTGTCTTAAAATGGTTATTTTGCAATTATTTCTTAAACCGTCTATTCTATCAGAATTAGAGTAGAACATTGTAATCCTTGCCATGTTTGTACAGACTCGCAGCAAAACGTTTGTAGTACTGTACTGTGTAATTTAACTATTTATAGAGTTGACCCCTTAAATTATGTTCATATCACACCCAGTTTATGTTAGTTTTGGGGAATATCCTCAAATAATCTACTATCTCCCATCATATAAGGGGGCGCCAAAAAGCAATCTTGCCCCAGTTTTTAAAACCTCTTGTAATTTATTAACCAGAAGGATTCTTTCACATCAAGTTTATAGAATCCTAACACATTTGAATGACTCTTTAATCCCCAGTATGTTTTATCTCCAGTTATACAACGGAATGTAATATTCTGCTGAAGGTAAGGTTAGTAATGTATATTTAAAATATATTAATTGAAAAGAATTTGCTGTAGCACTTCCATTCCATAGTCATTTGGACAAGTTCCTCGTTTGGAATGTTAAGCGCATATGTAAGCTTGTAAAGAGATCTTAGGGGAATATTTGTAGTGGAATCGGTTACGTTTCAACTGTTGTCGACAAAAGTTTTCATGAAAACAAACATATTGGCGGAAGAAACATTATATTCAACATCATATCGATATAAACTTTAACATTTATCAAATAAATAAAATTTCAATCTAGTTTTAAACGACACCTCGACCATAGGAATTTAATCCGAGGGGAAAATGAGACCCACAGTTAACAAATGAACATTTTCTATTCATGCCAGGAATCGAACCAAGTTAACTCGGTATGCTACCAACTGAGTAAAGTTTTCGGACACCTACTGTATCTACTCCAAGCTAATGCGCGCACTGTTTTCAAAACCTTGAAATTAAATAAATCATAAGACACCCCTTGCGTCTTGTTTATCTTGTTCGATTCACTTCACAATACCGCTGAAATTAGCACATTAAGCATACTTTATTTTTGTATTATTTATGACAAGTATTTGTAATTTGGATTTACAAATTTACTTAAATATAAATTCACAATACCAAAGAAGCTTCCCGTGAAGTTATCTGTATTGTAGCATAACTTTGTTAATTACTACTGGGTATACTTTAGCCATTGATGAAAGAGTTGGAGTCCGACAGAAAAAAATAGAAGAGTTTGACTCGAAGGCTTGGTATACCGTCTCCCAGCCCTGGATAAGTGATGGCCCAGGTGTTTTTGTTTGAAAACAAAACAAACTAAAGTAAGGATCCGCAAATACTAGCGAAACCTAACAGGGGTCGCAAAAGCTGAAAGTCAGACACCAAGTACAAGGAGTAGATTTGGAGGATCTGTAAGAGTGTAGGGCAGAGCAGTAAATAGAGGTTTTGAGTTTGCACTTAAACTTAGTGCACTATCACGCATTCTGCTTCGGTGGTTGCTTGGTCTAAGGCGTCACACTCATGTCAGACTAGACTGCCGATGATGGGGAGATCAAGCTAACAGAGGGTGGTTTTTTCCAAAATGGTTTTCCACACAAATGTGGGGTACACTTCCTTTAAATTTAACCTTCCTTATCTCTAACCCATTAGTGTAATTAGTACATAAGTGTAAAACCCAAATGGGTAGTAAGACAAGGTGATTAAAAAATCCACAATTTTTTAATTCGTTCAGATTTAAAATAAACAATTATCTGATCCAAATAATCTCATCATTCACAACAAATAAATATTGTGATTTTAATTTAGCAAAATATTTACTGTTAGTCATTGAAAGACGAGTACAGTAGTGTGTCAATAATTCGGACTAAATGGGGATCGATCCAGTTCGGATTATCGATCAGTTTGTATGTTAGTAACTACAATGCTTAAAACCCGCCTCGGTGGCGTAGTTGGCTGACGCGCCAGTCGTGTTGAGCCAGACCACCAAGGACTGGGAGATCGAGGTTCGAATCTCGGTCGGGTGAACTGGGGGTGGTTTTTCCTAAATAGATTTCCACTCTCCCTCCACGCAAATGCGGGTTCACTTCCTCTAAATTCAACCTTTCTTATTCCTAATCCATTAGTGTAATTAGTACTTAAGCGTATAACCTGAACGGGTAGTAAGATGCGGTGCTAAATAATAATAATAATAATAATACAATGCTTAAACCAAAAATTTTAAAAATAAAAAAGCATGGACAGGATACTTATGAAAACTCAAGTGTTAAGATAGAAACATTTTCACTTTATTTAAACAACTAACTTACACATCGTCTTTTGTTGCTAAATATCACAAATTCTGAAGGAATATAATAAGGTAAAAATCTAATAACTAGAGTTTCCAATATTCTTCCTGGTGCGGGTTGAGGTGCATTTATTGGCAGTCATGTCCCTCAGATCTTGATACCGTTGTGGTCATTTTTATAAATAATTTTCTTGCCGATCCGAATGTTTGGCGTCTGAATTATCAACGCCCTACTGAACTAAGAAAATATATACAAATAGGAGTTGTGACTTTTGCTGTGTTTTACATGACGAGTACCACGGGCGCCAAAACTTTGTTCATAAAAGTCGATACCAGCTCAACTACAAAAATTTCCCTAGTTTTAAAACTTAAATCTTTGTGTGAGCAGTGTAGTTTTAGTGTTAGCAATATGAATGAATAATTAATATATTCAATAGATGACAAATTACATACTAAGCTATACACAATTATACTGCTTTTATCTGTATATACTGTAATATGGATGTCTTAATAAAAATATATATTGTTCATTTAAAACGGTTCCTTATTCATGTGCTTTTTTTTAGTTTAGTTATAGATGGAATTAGGACTAGAATAAACACATTTAATTAAAAGCAAGACTAGATGTATAGTAAAAATGTTCATATATTATTTTAACTATTATTAGATTTTATATTAAATAAATAGATCATAATTTATGTGTTCTTTGTAACTTTTGAACAAGTTTATATCAAAATCAGCCAAAAATGTTTTTATTAATATATTTGAGGTTTTTATTCAAGTAATTTATAGATGGTCAATATTTAAAAGAAGACGGATTAACATCCCCCCACCCATCCTTGTTGAAACCACGACTATACCTTTTTTTCCACCCCGTGAGTTATTGGATCGATTGAGAAAAATGCAAAACTTATACAACTAATAATTTGGAATAGTAGCAAAACCCAGGTTGGTGGTCTTATGGTGTAAACCAGGGGTCTTCAAACCACGGTAACATTTTTTCTGCCCGCTGGAACATGAAATATATACGATGATTTCAAAAGAAAAAATGTGACACATAATATATTTGACATAATCAACAAATAAAATAAACATTTGTTTTATGCTATTTTTATAAACAATTTTTGCTTTTTATGTGAAGAAAAGTATTAAGTTTTAATAAAAATTTACTTTTAACCTGCAAACGACAACTATAGTAGGCAAGAAAAATCTAAAAATAGAAAAAAAAAGTACATACATCACGATAAATACTAATATTTTAGTTTGTATTCAATCTTAATGTTGGTACAGTCTTGTAAGCCAACAAAAGACAGAAACTTTGGCCGTTGGACATAAAAAAAAAAGTTGAGAACCCCTGTTCTAAATGAATCACTCTCGCAATAGACTAGACAGCTGATGGCAGGGAGATTGGGGTTCGAATTCTTGTTGTCGCTACTCGAGGATTTTTCCTAAACAGTATTCTACTCCATGCAAATGTGGCTACATTTCTTCTAAATTTGATCTTTTAACACATTAGCATATGTGGTTAAAAATACAGAAATATTGTTTCATTGTTTGACAACAACGCAGATGGCGAATCAGTTTTTTTTAATCTATTTTATTTCTTGATCAAGTGGTCCTTGGAAGAAGCTGCTTGGACCTGTTGTAAGCAAGGCCCCGGTGTCTCTGAATGGGGCGTTACCCTGCTACCACCCTTCTTCTTCATGGTCCTGTACACCACCGCCAACACCACTGCGATGACGACCAGTACTCCGAGAACACAACCCACGACTATGTACACGGTGGTGTGATCACTGTCGCTAGTGGCGTGGATGGAAGAGCTGGTGCTACCGTCGGGACTGGGGGTCGTGTTGTCCGGTGGACATTTCAGCTCTTCCGCCGCTTTCTCGAGCAGAGCGTTCTTGTAGGCCTCGGGAGAAGCACATTTCGTGTTCTGGGACGACAACAGGTTATAAACCTGCGAGACAACGAAACAACATTATAGAAACGACACATTGACTTGTTATAAAAAGATGGTTTTTTGGCAGTCTTGTCAATCCCCCGTTCGGCCTTGACTACTTTTTATCAATATATTTTATAGTCAATTATACCAGATTAAACTGTAAATAAGGCCAACATTAATATCTGATAAATTTCATGACAAGAATTTGATAGAACAAGGGGAAAATAACGAGCTTTATTTATTTATAATTTTTTAGATAAAATAATGTAAGAAATGCTCATATTTTGTTCTATAAAATTACAAAAAATCGTGTAATTTCAGAACGGCAGCCTGACCACTCTACCACGAGGCTGGTATTTTATGAGTATTTATACTATACATCAAAAGTGACAGCTGGCAGATCACACGACTTGATGTATGACTACATGAAAGTAGATCTAGTAACTTTTCTAGGTGTCACTTTAGGTTCTTCCTATGCGGATTGTACTGTACCAGCCTGTCTCTGCCACTAGGAGCTCTACCTTGTTGTTGATCCACTGGATCCGACAGTCGCACTGCAGAGGGTTGCCGCTGATATCCACGTACAGATGAGTTACAAGAAGGAGGTTGTTTGGCTCGAAGTGTGTCAACCCCGTGTCCCTCAGACTCAGCTGCACCAGTCGGGACAGGTGGGGCACCACCCGGGGATCACCCAGCAGGGCAGAGGCCAGCCCCGCGCTCCCATCTAGGTTCACCCGCAGCAGGAACAACTTGTTGAGGAACGCCGCCTCCAGGTCGAGGTCTCCCGTCACGGATACATACTGGAGCTTCACATTCTGCAGCCTGGTCAGGTTGTCGAGGAATCTGAGGTTTGTCACCTTGTAGTGCACTGGGAGGGGGGGGAAAGAAACAATTAACTTTGGGTCGCTTCGTCATGGGCGTAGAACGGTATCGAGCTCTTTACTGTGGAGTCGAGTGTTCACAAAAAACAAGAGCGGAGCAGAAACGTAATTATGTGACGAGATCTAAGACAATCACAGGATTTCAGTCTCATCGGCGTGTCTTGAACTAACTTCAGCTTTCCTTTTATTGTGCAACGTCAGCTTGAGAGACTCAATCAGATTTCAAAACCACCCGACTCAACTAGAGCTCATACGCCTAAACTAACTGATTCAATTAGTGCGGATGCACATAAACCAACTGACTCGAGCAGTGAACATGTGCCTAAATGAACAAAATCACAGTGATTGTGCCTAAATGAACTAAATCTGTGCACATGTGCCTAAATGAACAAAATCACGGTGATTGTGCCTAAATGAACCAAATCTGTGCACATGTGCCTAAATGAACAAAATCGATGTGCATGTTCCTAAATGAACAAAATCAGTTTGCATGTTCCTAAATAAGCAAAATCTATGTGCATGTTCCTAAATGAACAAAATCAGTTTGCATGTTCCTAAATAAGCAAAATCCCATGTGCCTAACTGGGAAAAAAAAATCAGTACGCATGCATATAAACCAGAGTGTGCATGTGCCTACAAAGTGAGATACAAGCAGGCAGCTACGTCTACTGTCGGGAAATGAAATGAAATGCGAAGAGCATGTGTTATCGTTCTGAATAAGTTTAATTCACAACAAAAAAACTATTATAAGAAACCATCTAATATTGTGGATATAATCTAAAAGATCTGTTTACCCGCAGTAAAATTAAATATATTGATAACCAGCTGTTTTAAGTTTGTGCTGTAAAGCATTATGTGTCGACATACATTTCTGCTGACTTGTGAATTGCTGTGACAATCGAGCAGATTATGCCTCATTAACCAAGGTGTAGAAAAAGGGGGGAGGGGTTGATATATGTGTATAAAATCTTATATTGGCCAAAGATATAGTAAAATTTTCTAGTGGAACCCCTTAGAAAAAATTAGCTTTCTACTTCCTTGACCTTTATTCTCTCAATTTTCTGCAAATAAGTGACTCAAGCTTTATATTACCCAAGTGACTACTGGGGGAACACTGTCCGCCTGGGGATTGCAAGTGTTCAACCAGTAGTCCCAGTACGTCCCTCAAACCACTCACATATCGTTAGGGTCTCCAGGGCCCCGAGTTTGGCAATCTCTCCCCTTGTGACTCTGTTCATGACTGCCTTGCCGGTGGCGTCTCCCTGGAGCGTGAGGTTGGTGAGGTGCGGCAGATGAGTAGAGGTGTCCAGGGGCAGATTCACTCCGTGGTCACCGACGCACAAGGACTGCAAGTTGCTGACGGTCGAGAAGGTTGCCAGAGAGACCGACTGGAGCAAGTTTCCGCACAGGTCCAGGCTCTTCAGGGAGTTCTGATCAAACGAGAATACAGGATCAATGGTTCGATGCTGTTCTAGTCCATGAAGGAGTTACCTGGTAAAAGTGCTCTATGATGGTCTGATGCTGTTCTAGTCCATGAAGGAGTTACCTGGTAAAAGTGCTCTATGATCGTTCAATGCTAGTCTAGTCCATGAAGGAGCTACCTGGTAAAAGTGCTCTATGATCGTCCAATGCTAGTCTAGTCCATGAAGGAGCTACCTGGTAAAAGTGCTCTATGATCGTCCAATGCTAGTCTAGTCCATGAAGGAGTTACCTGGTAAAAGTGCTCTATGATCGTTCAATGTTGTTCTAGTCCATGAAGGA
Organism: Timema genevievae; assembly: GCA_902155825.1. Classification (NCBI taxonomy): domain Eukaryota; kingdom Metazoa; phylum Arthropoda; class Insecta; order Phasmatodea; family Timematidae; genus Timema; species Timema genevievae. The sequence goes on along the minus strand of CABFWO010003239.1, from coordinate 7,778 downwards.
GTTACCTGGTAAAAGTGCTCTATGATCGTTCAATGTTGTTCTAGTCCATGAAGGAGTTACCTGGTAAAAGTGCTCAGTGACGACAGGTCCGATGCTGTTCCCGGAGATGTCCAAGGTGACCAAAGTAGGGGGAAGTTTACCCGGGACGTGAACCAGCTGGTTACGCTCCAGGTACAGGTATTCCAGGTTGTCCAGTTTGGCGAACACCCCGTCGGCGACCTCCCTCAGCCTCGTTCCCGTCCAGGTACAGCTCCCTGAGCATGGCGCAAGTCCGGAACGTGCCGCTCAGAATCTTCTCGAGGCGGTTGTTGGAGAGGTGGAGGGACGTTAGGTGGGGGCTGTCGTCGAACGCTCTCGGGTCCAGGGTCTTGATACCGCTTAGACTCATGTCGAGACTGACGAGGAAGTGGGACACCCCTTTGAGGGTGGTGTTCGAGATCGTCGATATATCCGCATCGATCAGCTGCACAAAGAGACACGTGTGAGATGGAAAAAAAAAATTTTTATTTTTTTCGGAAATTTTTAACAATAATTCTTCTCTTGTAAAAAGAAAAAATCGCAGCAATTTAAATCTAAATAATCTAGTCGAGATATTCCAAGTTTTAAAGTTTCCAATTCATTTTAATTTCTCTCGAGTCAGTTAAAACCAGAAACATCAAATGGGTTCCAATAAATCAATAAAACTTACTATTCAGTGGACGAACGGTCTAAGGTGTCACTCTCGTGTTGGATTGGCCTGCTGAAGATGGGGAGATCGTGGTTCGAATCCCAGTCGGGTCTACATAGAATGGTTTTTCCTATGTGGTTTCCTAGTCTCCTTCACGCAAATACAGGTATATTAACTCTAAAATTCCTCCTTCCTCATCCTTAACCCATTAGAGTAATTTATAATATTACCTAAACAGGTAGTAAAACGCGGTGATATAAATAATAATGTGACAACAGTTACCAGTTTTATTATCACTGTCACGCATCGACTACAGCGCTTGGTGGTGGAATCTGTCACTAGCATTGGGTCTGCTGTAGACCTAATAATGATAACATTTAATTCGAAGCCTTAGCGAATGTACCTCTCTCCCTTGGCATTTGATGATCTTAAATATTTATATGAAAATTGTTCCTCTTTAATTTGTCATTAAATAATTTGGATTTAATTTTCAGGCAATATAGCTAATTCAAAATTCCTAAAGGTGCTAACTCCAGAAGATAAGTTAATACGTCAATATACTAATCAAACCCTTTACGACGACATCCCCCTCCTCTGGGATCCAATAATCTGAGATTTTTAATTATAAAAAAATTCCAATTGAAAATGTCGATTTTTCAACCCCCTTAATCCCGTAGATGATACCACCAGAAGTGGATGTCGGTGACTTACCTGAAGGCTTGTTATCGTGCGTGAGAGGTTGGCCGGCGGGATCTCCTTGCAGAGCGCTGCTTGATGCTGGTTGGCGACCTTGAGCGCTTCTCTAGCGCTACACGAGCACATCTCCGGGCAGGAGAGAGCAGGCGACACGAACATAACTCCCAGTAGCGCTACCAGCGACACAATCATTGTGACTTATGCTGGAACACAACACGAGAGTTCTAAAGTCCAAATTTAAAAAAAATAACTGAAAATATTTTGCTGCGGTCACCAATGATAACAATGTTATTTTTGTTCACTCTTACTGACCGTTCGGGTTACACTCTTATGTACTAATAATTACACTAACGTGTTACTGATTAGTAGGGTTTAATTAATAATATGTGCTCCCGCATTTGCGTGGAGGGAGCGCGGGAAAACAAATTAGAGAAAATCTCAGTGCACCAGACTGGTATCGAACCCTAATCTCTCTGTCTTCAGCAGTCTAGTCCAATACGAGAGTAGCGCGTTAGACCACGCGGCCACCGAAGCGGGGCTTGTTTGGGAGTTGATCAATCAAAAGTGAGAGATTACTTGTGATCAGATGAAACTCCACTAAGTATCAATAAAGATGGTCTGAAGCACAGAATGTATCCTTGTTACCTGTGGTTAGATGAAACTCCACCAAGTATCAATAAAGATGGTCTGAAGCACAGAATGTATCCTTGTTACCTGTGGTCAGATGAAACTCCACCAAGTATCAATAAAGATGGTCTGAAGCACAGAATGTATCCTTGTTACTTACTTGTGGTCAGATGAAACTCCACCAAGTATCAATAAAGATGGTCTGAAGCACAGAATGTCTCCTTATCGTATAGACTCAGGGATGGACTGGAGTGGTTCTCTACGGAGGAAGGATCTACCGTGAGGTTGGACATCCTGTGATGTTTCCTGTGTAGTAACCGCAGGAAGTGACGTAGCGATTAGTCCACCCGGACAAACGGGGAATATTCGGAAATCGTAATGAGACCGAACCATCACGAGGGAGTAACTCACTGTCCTTATTGCGACTGGTTGTCCCCAAAGGTGTCATGTCCTGACTCCGTGACGTCATACCGCAACCGAGCGTGCGGCCGCCGTCTGTTGGCGAAGATAGTACCAACTTCAATGTCATTTTGTCAGCACAACGAACCCTTCGGGGGAGTGGGGGGTTTAGCACCGCGTCTTGCTACTCGTTCGGTTTATACGCGTATGTACTAATTGCGCTAATAGTTTTAGGACTATTAAGGTTATATTTAGAGGGAGTGTACCCGCATTTACGTGGAGGGAAAGTGGAAAAACCATCTCGGGAAAGTAACGCTCAGTACACCCGACTGAGATTCGAACCCCAATCTCCCCGTCATCAGCAGTCTATACTGCGAGAGTAGCGCCTTAGGCCACGTGGCCACCGAAGTGGGTCTTCGGTTGCTAGTCTCAGTTTTCTAGACTGGAGCCGCTACTTCTTTATTTCCCCTCAATTGTCGTCACGAGGTTGAGTTTGACCGCGTTTCAGACCCGGCTGCTTCACAGATAATCAGGAGATTGAACCCGTGACCTCTGGCTCTGTGGGCAGGAACTCTGACCGCTAGTCCACCTTCTCACCAGCGTTGTATCCAGGGTAAAAGTGACCAATCTGTTTACTTTCTCGCATCTCCTCAGGGAGAGAAAGTATTGTGATCGTCAAAAACAATCTAATTCGATGTTTTGATGGGTGTCTTATGTTTCATGACCCCTTAAACGCTGCAACCCCCATAACCCCGTCAAAAAAAAAGTTATTTTTCTAAATATCGCCTTTTACTGGGACTAGATTCGAAACCATTTTACCGATCTGGTTGTATAAAACTCGGTATCTAGAGTGTACATAAGGTTCCTCCGAGGTTTTTTTTGGAATTATCCATCATCCAACCATAAAATTAAGGTTAGTTTACTTAAAAGGACGGGAAAAGAATATAATCTATTTCCTCGAAATCAGCTCTAACGATTTTTATTAAAATTCGTATCCAGGCACTGTTTAGCGTTATAAAAAAAATTGTGCATCTCCTTTTCCCATTAAAATCACGTAAAGGCTACTCTACATAAACAGACATTTTCAATTTTGATTATATCTCTGAAACTATTTCAGATACGAAAAAAACTTATCATCGTAAAGTCGTAGGATTGTTAAAATCAAACTACTTTTATTTGAAATAATATTTTATAAAATCAATATTTTCCTAGTTATATATCTATTTTTAAACAGAGCTATATAGGAAATGGAGTTTATTATTATTATTATTACCGCGTCTTACTACCCGTTCGGTTTGTACGCACTTACGCTAATGTGTAATGGTAGGGTAATTGTGATATTAAATAGAGGACCTACAGTTTAACGTGGGATCCGAACCACGGTGGAGGCCTGGCATTCCTCACATCCACAAGTTGTGATTAATACACGTCTTGTCAGAGGTGAAGGAAGGGTTTGGCAATCAGATAAATCTGTCCCTGGACCGAGGATAGAACCCCGGACCCCCACCCAGAAGTCTGACACCTTACCCCCTAGACCGCCAGGTCACCAATAAATTAAGAGTTATAAAGGCACACAGCAAATCATACGTTTCAGTAACGGTGTATATTATTTCGTTTCAGGCCCACCGTACTATTTATTTTCCAAGACAGGGGGAAAACCCCTGCTCGAGCTGATTGGTAGGGTAAAGGGGGGATAGATGTTCCTAAATACATCCTTAATTCTCGAACACACACCTACCACCGTTTCCTCAGCACATCCGTGAGTTGCGGGCACTTAACCAAACATTCATAATGTCGTTTATTAGCATGTTTTTGTTGTTTTTATTTTAGTTGTTACATATATTTTTATATTAAAAAAATTAAACATATTCAAGGCCGTAGTCAGGGGAGGTTTGGGGGTTCAACCCCCTCACCCCCCAAATTTAATGAACTCATATATATATATATATATATTTTTTTTTATTTATGGTTCAAACCATATCAAAATTAAGGCACAAATACAAATTAGGGGGCTATGCTACCATTAAAAAAACACTTCAGATATTTTCTAAAACTGTTGATAATTTTTTTTAAATTCTAGCCTCCGGCAATTGGGGGATGTGCCCATAAAAACCCCTCTCCCCCCTCCCTCCGAAAATTTTGGCTGACTACGGCCTTGCGCATATTTTAATAAAACATCTAGTCAATTTTAAGCACATACGAATATAAAGGGATCCCGAAGGAAAGTAAAAAAAAATATTTGGAAAGATTTTATTTGTGGTGCTGGAGGAGAATAGAAAGGATAAAGTGAACATATCGGGTAGTTAACGAATAAGTTTTAAGGATAGTAAATAAAAAAAGAACCGTTCTGCAGGTGATGCTATAGCGTGAGTCTCCATTATGAGGACAAATATCTTATTGAATGACGTCATAGAAGGCAAGGTGGAAGGGGAAAAGGAACCAACGACGAATGTAACGAATGGATGACCTCAAACAATAAAATACAAAGTTTGAGGATGTAAAAAAAAAAGGAGCTGTTGAAAGAATATGCTGGAAGAAATAAGGCAACAGACCTGTCAAAAGACAGAACACATAATGAAAAAGCAAAATATAAATCTGGGTCCAAATTATTTAAATAATTTCAGAGGGTGGGGGCTGGAACTTCTGGATAAACATTAATGTCAGTGAGTGAGTGAGACACGTGGCTTTATAGTAGTATAATTAAAATATTTTAAATCGTGTGCTAGAGAATACTTATATAACTTTGTTATATATGGCGTATTATCAACCAATATTGACATATGGCTCTGAAACCTGGACATGGACAAAGAGAGATTTAAATAGATCTCAGACTGCAGAGATGAGGTTCCTGAGAGGCAGTGAGATTGTAACAAGAAGAGACAGGATAAGGAATGAAATAATTTAGGGATACCGTTAGAAGAGACACTGAAGAGGAAAAGGTTGCAGTGGTTAGGACATGTGATGAGAATGGAGGAGAACAGAATGCCTGAGAAATCTCTACAGTGTAAGGAGAAGAATAGAAGACCTATTGGAAAACCACAGGAGAGATGGATGGACCAAGAGCAGAAGAACATGGAGGATAAAGAAGTGGATTGGAGACAAGTTTCACAGAGGAAGAAGCTTGTAGAAATCGACGGGAACAGAAAAGATTGTGCCATACGAGGCGTGGACGCGGAAACGTCCAAGGATGATGATGATGATGATGATGATGATGATTTGTTTAAATTTAAATTTAAAATAGGTACCTTCTGCACAGCTCCTTCCCCCACCACCCAAATAACTAAGAACTAACGAAGCCAATGGCCCCTAGTGATGCCTATACGACTGCCAATGACCTTGAGGAATTGCCCCTCTTCCTTGGTGTCGTGTGGGGATGCATACCTTCGCAGCAAGTGGGGCATGACTCTGGCCTGGGACTGGGATGGGGTGTTATATTTCACCCCCCTCCCCCTTTTAACATGCCGGTGAAAGGGAAAAGGGGGGGGGGAGGGCACATAAACCGGTACTTCAGATGTGGTTGATCGCCTCTTGCGAACCCTCCAAACCGACCAGCCAGTTGCCCTCCATCCTCGGCTTCAGAACCGTGCGGGTCCAGCTTCACATCCCAGACGTGCAGATTTCCTCGACCATCAAGAGCCGCCGGAGTTAACATACCTACTCAGCTACCTTTGTAAGTACTTGGGCCACAGTCCAGTTTGTATAGGAAGGACAGACGGTTACTAGATCTACTTTCAAGTATTCATACGTCAAGCAAAAATATACTGAAACGCCGGGATATTACTCGGAGAGCGGCGGTTTCATTTGGGCTGCCCCAAATACTTTATGAACCTTTTTATTTAATTGAGGGATTTAACGTGCACTTTGTGAACCGACTTATAAACCAATTTAAATATAGAACAAACACAACATCCAGCCCCCTGGCCGTTAACACATCACTGTGAAAGGGAAAACCGCGTATTCCACCGATGATACATTTTTTGACCATACTTGAACTCGAACCCGGGATTCTAAACTTAGTAGGTGGAAATTCCACCTTCTGAGCTAAGATGTCGGAATTTATTAAGCTATCCATTAAATTCTAAACGCTTGTTTTTATTAAATTCCAATCAAAGTTTCCAAAGAGTAAATCTGAGGGTGGCAATAATTCATCATCTGTGAGGATGTACGATGGTAATGGACCAAACCAAGACGTCGCACTCGCAATAGCCTGGACTGCCGATGGAGAGGAGATCAGGGTTCGAATGTCTGTCGGGTGTACTGAGGCTTTTTTCCTATATGATTTTCAAACTCTCCCTCCACGCAAATACGGGTACACTTCTTCTAAAATTCAACTTCCCTCATCTCTAGCTTACTAACGTAATTAGTACATAGGCGTATAACCTGTACAGTGTACAGGTATTAAGACGCGGCTCTATAAAAAAAATCCATAAAAAACAAGGATGAATATTTAAAAGCAGTTTTAAGAATTTCAACTATTAAATTTATAGCTGACATTAGAATTAGGTGTTAGAGAAATTTTGACAAATTTATGTCATTTAACCTTCATCATATTATGTTCTGTTTTATTTGAGAAGCAATAACTTGTTTTTTTTTAAATATATTATTTTCATTTTTTATATTGTCTAAATTTCATATGACCGTCTAGTAGTCAGGATTCGATCTCCGGTGCTTCCAGATTTATCTGTGAACCAGTAGGTCTGGAAAGGGGTCAAACTCAACCTCGTTAGGATAACTGGGGAGCGGCTTGAATAAATAGGTAGCAGCTCCAGTCTAGAAAAGTGAGATCAACAGCCGAAGGTTTGGTTGCGCTGACCAAAAATGCTAGTATTACTATCGCTAATGGTGGCGGCCCCCGCTCGGTCAGTCTAGCTCACACTTTGGAGTTTTGTTATATAAATTATATATTATTTTATGGTAAATTGCGTCTTTTGAAAAGTCGTATTCTTTTTGGCATCCCATCCCTATATTTAAATTCGCAATTTGGCCCTTCGGCCAGAGTACTTGCCCAGGCCTGCCTTAGACCATTCGAAGCGGGTCCTACCACTTAGACCACATGTCCACCGTTGCATCACATCAATGTAGTCCTCTCAGGGAAACCAGTGTAAAGTCATACACGTGCAAACTGCGACGTGCGGAGACCAGGTTGTCAAGTGTGACGGGCAGGCCTGCCAACCACCGCACCCCCCTTGGGGCTCATGGAGGATCGGGTGTCCCTCACACCTGACACCACTCCGAGAGCTCCGGTTACCACCTGGCTCGGTTCTGGACAAACAACAACACATTGTTCCTTGTTTTCAACACGAGCTGGTGGAAAGAAGAGACATGGTTTCAACATGAGGGAGGAGACATTGTTTCAACGTGGGGGAGGAGACATTGTTTCAACGTGGGG
>CABFWO010003238.1:44078-93072 GCA_902155825.1 Timema genevievae | reverse complement strand
ACAGACACTCTGTGACCATGATCAACATCTAGCCATGCTGCCATAGTCCTGTCTGTGTTGACTCAAGAAACAGGCGACAACAGACATTTTGTGACCATGATCAACTTCTAGCCATGCTGCCATAGTCCTGTCTGTGTTTTAGTTGTGGACTTGGAGGCATAGAGTTTTCTGATGTGTAGGTCTTGCCCTTCTATACCCCTTTCAATGTTTAATTTCTAAATTTAAAGAACATGATATTTAGATGCAGCTGACAAACATAATAGCTTGGCTAATTAATGAAAATAATTTATTGATATCTTATAAAACAGAATGTTATTATTAACAAACATGTCAACTACAATAATTGTTTGTTAATGAATATAAAACATATTTAAAGTTGCTTAGTAATGCTAAATATACATTCTCTTTGTACAAACTAGCTCTGTACACAGGAATGGTGGGCCAGACTTTATACACATTGTACTATGTATATTGAAATTTTGGAAGTATTACTATAAATATATTAAATCAATTGTTTCCAATATTTTGCACAGTATGACGCCAATTTTTGTCACTGGGACTATCACCGACATTTGGATCACCAACAAATGTTTAAATCCTAGTTTATAATTATTTTATTCACTGCACCTATAATTGAGCAAATTTAATTATTTGTTGGTTAAGTAGACTTATAGGAAATGTACAAGTATTTGCTTGGAGAGAGAAGTGGAAACCACTTAGGAAATATAACTCCTATACACCAGGACAAAATTTGAATACCTGCCTCCCTGGTCACCAAAAATCCAAAAAAAACGAGCGCGAAGTTAAGCCCACATGTCCACCGATACTTGTTTTGATTACTATAAATTGCTTTATAATAATGACTATACAAAAGTGACTAAGTTGTCATTAAAGAGAATCATCCAACCCAGCATGTATTTTGGGTTTTTATCAGCGCCAATAACCCAAACTGCTTCCACCCCTCCCCCCAGTCACACACAATGTACTAAGCTACAGTCACTTCCATTACTGTTTCCAGCTTTTGGCCTGAGTCACTTTTTTATTCAAGCCATATATTTTCCACTACCGGCTGCCTAGGCCTTTTTGTAGCTTCATATGCCTTATTATCTAACTTCATACTAGGACAGGCACAACATCCAGTCCCCGGCCGTCAATTTATCGATGTTATAGGATAAAACTATATTTTCATCAATGATAAATTTTCACCTATGCCACGAATCAAACCCAGGACCCTTAAATCAGTACGTAGACACGCATCTGACTGAGCTAAGGTACCAAGCTAAATCTGATTTAAGAAATATATTTATTGTATGATCAAGCAAAAATGTAAGTGCTTTTAAAATCATGAGCAATCAATTATTATAGTTGATAAAAACTAATAAGCTCTTTTTTTCTCTGGATAATATTAACTATTTTCTCTACCCACTATATTACCTAATACCATAGAATGAAAACTTAGTTATTCATACTTTTTTACAATATTTGAATTGCGCGCGTTCTAATACACTAAGATGCTAGCACTGTTTGGTTTCAATGTCTGATCACTGGAACTGTGCGTGAGAAGTGTCATAGGAATGCTCCTGAACCATTTGTGTTTTTTTATAGTTAAGTCCCTTTTCTTGCCAGCGTGCGAATTTTATATTTTACCTCTAAAAATGAATGATGGAGATGAGTTATGTAGGAAAAAAACCCTCAAAGGAGACCAAGAAAGAGATGGGAAGAGTAGATAACAGAAATATGCAAGTGAGAGGAGAATGGTGGAAGGATTGCGGAAACAGTTGTTGTTGATGATCACAAAAATATGACATACTCTGTGAAAAATAGGCCACGGCCATGACGGAGAAATGAGGCTGTATATAGTGACCGCTGATTCTAATTTTGATAATAGTTTATAACAATACAAACAACACACCAGAGCAGTGAAGTGAGAACCTTAGCGTGAGGTGACTTACAATCAGTTTCGTCAGCTTTGTTTGTATCTTAGTCTTTCTTCTTAGCATCGACCTTCTCATCCTTGTTCCCACCTCGGCCCAACAGCTTGGCCAAGGAGTCCCAGATGCCTCCCAGGAACAGAGCACAAAACAGGTTCTCAAACGGCACAAAGGGGTCGTGGATTCCCAGCAACACTGACGAGAGCTACGAACAGTGACACACACAATTACAATACTATTTGTGTTTTTTTATGTTTATATTAGGGCTGGGCCGATAAGCCCTTTTGCAGATACTGCTAATGCCAATATTTTGTTGCCGATAACCAATGACGATTTAGTTTTTTTTTTTAAATGATCACTCAGTTAAATGATAAAATAACTAAACACCCATTTACAACATCAGTAAATTGGTATAGTATGAATTTGGTAGGAAGAACAGTACAAGTTAGTTACTAAAGTTACTAAAACAATTTTTATATATTCATACATCAAGTCATGTTATCTGCATCTGTCACTTTTGATAGATATTATCATTACATATAGAGTAACATAAAGTATATGGTAAAATGTTATCAGTGTTTGCCGCAAAGAAATATGTTAGAATTTTCTCTACTGTTCTTCCAACCAAAATCAGGGTTTACATCGGCATTATGCTTGAACGCGCTATAAGAACTGATCTTGGACAGCGCTCAGTAACTGGCATGCAGCCGACATCGCGCAACATAATATGATGTATTTTTAATTATTTTTTTTATAAATTCACAACAAATAAAATCATACTGGCCCATCTAATTTTGTTTTTGATAATATTTAACTTTATTACTTGAGGAAATCTTTATCGCTAATATATTTATCAAATATTTCATAATTTGAAATAAGCCTTAAAGTAAATAAAATTGGATGGTTTATTTTGTTTAGAATGTTAAGTTTTGCTGTTTATTATAAAATAAAATATCTTACGCAGAGTTAAAAGAATTTGTGCATGCAAGAGACTATATTTAAATATTCTTGGTTTAACTATGAATTATATTTTCATGACTTGAGAATTTAAAATATATCTATAGATTTTGAATTATTGGCGTAAAATAGCTGCATGATTAAAAAAAACCAACTATCCTTGGTCGATTGTGTCAATATTGGCCGATAAATCGGATCAGCTATCAGCATTGGCCCAGCCCTAATTTATATATATATATATATATTTTTCAAGCAATTGCTGTTAAAGTTCTTGTGATTAGCGTGTCTTAAATAATTCCCAATATTATTTTGTTTCAATATACATCATATTAAATATGTGTGTGCGTGTGTGTGTGTGTGTGTGTGTGTGTGTGTGTGTGTAAACATATATATCAGGCATGATCAGTCCACATAAGCATTGAAATCACAGCTTGATTCCCTTCTTTAAGTGAAATGAGACCTTATTTTATGTTATCAAATATATTTTAGATTACAAACCTAATATATTTTATAATTTTTGCAACATCTTTGTTTGAGCTTCGTATTTGTCAAGCGTGGATGTGGGCGTGTTACTGCCACAAGGCCCTGCTAGAAGACAACTCAAACTTTCTTCTAAAGTATTCAAAATGGCATGAGAATGACGACAGGGAGAGGAGGAGGGTAAGGCGCAAGCAAGGCCGAACTGTATAGGGAAAATAAGCAAAATTTGAAATGCCTCTAACTGCCGCATAGTATTTCGGCCAATGAAAGACAAGAATAGTAAAAAAAATCTACCGACTGTACTGAATGTTGAAGCATGTGTGGTGTCAATTTTACGTCAGTCGTTTGTTCAGGACTGCTCTAAGAGTTATAATATCAAATTGAATAGTAACTATCGCAGCTCAAATTAAATTTGTATTAAAAAACAAAACCAGCTATTTTAATTTTCAAACCATGTTATTTTCATTCTCAATGCATTAATGTTAATGTATTTAAAAAATATATTAATTTTTAATAATCTATTATATAATTTATTGAACTCAAATTCGATCTGACTCATTGTTCAGGAGATTTTTATGAAGCTCACTCAAGTTGGAGTCAAACGAACAAACTCTTGAGCTCACAGACTCCTTTTTTAAAAATTATCAAAGAAAAGTATACAATGAACAACTATAGGAAATAAAATGCTTGTAATACTTACTTACTCTATGACATTAGGAACTTGAAAGTTCATTACCGCACTTACAAAAGTAAGCCACCTATCTCTATCTTGAGCTAGTTATATCTGGTCCACTTCATTACACCCTATCCCTATCTTGAGCTAGTTATATCTGGTCCACCTCATTACACCCTATCCCTATCTTGAGCTAGTTCTATCCAGTCCACCTCATTACACCCTATCCCTATCTTGAGCTAGTTATATCTGGTCCACCTCATTACACCCTATCCCTATCTTGAGCTAGTTATATCTGGTCCACCTCATTACACCCTATCCATATCTTGAGCTAGTTATATCTGGTCCACCTCATTACACCCTATCCCTATCTTGAGCTAGTTATATCCAGTCCACCTCATTACACCCTATCCCTATATTGTGCTAGTTCTATCCAGTCCACCTCATTACACCCTATCCCTATCTTGAGCTAGTTATATTACACCCTATCCCTATCAGATTAAGGTTTGACTCAGGCTGTATCCGATTAGTCAAGTACACTTGACTTGATGAATGTACACTTATCACACACTTTAAATCTAACACTGCAACAGACTATAAAGATGGCATACTAATTTTTCCACACCCTTGAGTCTGCAGTGCTGCTTCCTACCAATCAGGTTAGAAACTATTTTAAATGCCATTTATCAACCCATTATCACAGATCACATTACTCTATGAGCTCTATTTCTACCAGACGAAAAAATAAACAATTGCCAGTCAAACATCGCATCAAAGGCGTGTCAAGGGTGACTTGCAGTCGTCCTTGGCCTCAAGGGTGTGTGAGGGGTGCATTGGCACACTTCGTTACTATTCGGGTGGATCTACACTTGATCACGTTATTGCCAATATAACTATCAAGTGAACGTCAAGGGTCGATGGCGCGTGAAGTAGACTATTTGGATACAGCCTCAGTCTGACATGATAGCCAGTCACATAATATACATGGTTAAACATTCAGTAAAATTCAAATTATTGCTATAGGCCTTTATTTTATTTTGTTATAGATTTGAGAATACAAATTTGAATTTGAGTTTTGAAATAAAATATTGGACTTAAGTTTTAAGAAAAACAAAACTATATGGGCCTACCCATCTTTATTAATTATATGTGTGGTTTCAAACTGGTTCTGTTAATTCATAGTATATTCTGGTAGAAAGGACCTTATCTGACAAATTATTACAAATGTTACTAAAAATACTTAAATATATACATAAACAAAGTTATGTTATCTTCATCTGTTACTTTTGATGGATATTATCAATACCTATAAAATATAATTATTAATATACTAAAATGGATAAGAGATGAAAGAATGGTCAAGGTGATGATGGTGCGAGGTTTATGAGAAGTATGTGGAATGCCAATAGGAGAGATAGGTTAAGAAATGAGGTACAAGAAATACCAGAAGTAAAAAGATTTAATGAGATAATAGAGGAAGAATAGCGGAGGTACAGAGGAAGATTATCGAGATATAGAGGAAGATGGAGGCACTTTATCAAACTGACCCTGCCAGAGGACAGAAACATTTCTAGACAATAATGATGAATCCATTAAAATGTATCAATGTTTACATCAAAAGAATATGTTGACACTTTTTTAAGAGGTTTCTTACTATCAGAATCCTAATATACATACATTAAATGCCATTTTCAAAATGTGCTTTAGGACAACCGCACGACTAGTCTACCACGCATTTGGTCACAAATCAGAAAACATTGGTTAAATTAAGTCTTTTTACACAATTAATGAGTGTTAGTCTTGACATGAGACTTTTGATATGAATGCGCCTCCTCTTATGTTTTCTTAGAGGTTTCTTGATGGCTGGTGGTTGTCATCAAAGAAAGATAAGGAAAACTTTCACAAGAGTGTTATCTGACACCCGTATCTGATGTAAGTTAAGATGGGGTGCTAGTGAGCGTGAGTTTAGGGCAGTATTTTCGAAGTTTTTATAGCATAAACATTTATTTGGCCAAAATAAATCAAATATTTCTTCTATAGAATCATAGTTTAGTTTTACGCACATGCTAATCTCAACAGTTATTTAATATCTGTCAAGGGTGTCCTGGAATTTAGTGACAACTTTTTCTCTGCATTTAAAAAGTTTGTCACCAAATGCCGCTATGCTCATGAGAGATATTCAAGAACTGTTGAGATTAGCACGTGCAGAAAGCTAAACTCTATGTTTCTATAGAAGAAATATTTGATTTATTTTTGCCAAAAAATGTTTATGCTATAAAAACTGCAAAACTAATGCACTAAACTGGCGCTCACTAGCACCCCACCTTAATGTCCGAGTCACTGTCCCGCAACTCTTCCCCCTTGCCTTTGGGGGTGAGTTGTGAACAATAGAAGGGATAATCATTTGAAGTGATTGAAAAATGTAGATGAATGCTCCCTTGATGTCTTGAATGGGAAGTGAAATGCACCCTCAGTCGACCACACACTGTTCAGGGAGTGAACTCAAACATGTATTTGTTTCTTTTTGTTTCCCTCTGTTGTATCCTACAGTCTAAAGAATGGGTCTAATGTACACCCTGCATATGTCTTAATTCTCTTCACCTCCATTGTGTGAAGAATACTAGCAACTGACGCCTGTGTCGATGGTAACATGGCCTAACACATCAATCTTGTGTTAGATTGTATTGCAGATGGCAGGGTGATTGGGGTACTTAATGCGAGTGGTTTTTTTCCTAAATTGTTTTCCACTCTCCCTCCACAAAAATGCGGGTACATGTTCTTTCTTCATCTCTTGTACATTACCGTGTATGCGTATAGCTTGAATAGGTACTAAGATGCTAAAAGAAAAGTCGAATTTATGTTTTGTGAGATGAGTCATAGTAACCATCGTCAAACAGCGCAGCAGTAGAAATTGTTTGTATGAAAGTACTCAAGAATCAAAATGTGTTGTAATGTATACTTTTGTAAACCCTTAGATTATGGTTACTCTCCTTCTCTCAACTAATAAATATGCTTCACATATTTATTAGTTTATCTATGATATGATTAATATTCACTTTGTTGTAAATTTGAATCAAGCGGGAGGTCATCAATCTCCGCTAGAATGCGTGGCGGAGATTGTTTTCTCTGTCACACATACACATTCTTTGTTCGTGTTTTTTTTTTTTTGTTTTGTGTACGCGTCCCTGACGCCACTCAAGTCTGGTCTCACGAGATATTTGGTCGCCATGTTTTGTTTTTTTCTCTTTTCTGAGTTCTACTATGAACCAAACATTACAGCATGGTAGACTTGTCACAGGTATTGAACATGGCTGTGTGAAACCTCGATAAGTAAATAGCTTGAGAGATAAAGAAAATCTCATGTTTAGTTACCACTATAACTTACCTTGAAGTAAACAAAGAAGATGACAATACCAAAGTACACAAGAGCGTGAGGGGCCGAGATGATGTCGGTTTTTTTGTCCAGGACAAAGATGATGGACGCAACAATACACGCCTTTGTTGGGCTGAAACATATAATTTGGTTTCTGTGAATCAATAAGAACTTAAATTATTAACTAAAGATGGGTTGACTCCACTTTTTAATTAAATCAGAATTATGGAACCAAATCTTTAAAAAAAAAATGATAAAAATAAGTGTTGGCTTGCCGACATTGGTATACTTTTTCTTAAATTCTGATTGCCTATGTGGTCTAGTGGTCAGAGTTTCTGGTCACAGGTCCCGGGTTCGATCCCCGGCGCTTCCAGATTTTCTGTAAAGCAGTGGGTCTGGAACGAGGTCAACTCAGCCCCGTGAGGACAATTTAGGAACTACATGGATGAAAAAGTAGCAGCTTTCCTCTAGAAAACTGAGATTAATGGTTGGAGGGTTCGTTGTGCTGACTACATGAGAACCTCTATACAAAGAAGTTGACATTATGACTTGATTTTGGGCTGATGCCATGGAGTTTTTTTTAAGTTGTGAATT
Source organism: Timema genevievae (assembly GCA_902155825.1). Classification (NCBI taxonomy): domain Eukaryota; kingdom Metazoa; phylum Arthropoda; class Insecta; order Phasmatodea; family Timematidae; genus Timema; species Timema genevievae. The sequence continues at coordinate 85,064 of CABFWO010003238.1, read as the reverse complement.
AATGATCTAGAGCAGGGGTCTGTAAACTTTCTGGTATGCAGTAGGGGTGTGCAAAGTCCACTTTTTCAATTCGAAGCGAAATCTAATCGAATAAATAAAATATTCTCAAAACCGAATCTAAGTTTTAATATTTTATTTTATTTGTTTTATGCTTGAAAAAATATTATATTGTGGTTACTTATATTACTTTATGCACTGAAATTACTTGGAAAATGTTTTATTGTACAAATATTTGTAATATTTCATGTTACTCTGACAGATCAAGTTAATATCACAATACATAATTCAATTTCTTCAGATTTATTCCATATAAATATTAATATGTCATGTACAAAACAGCTCAAATGGCAATAACTGAACATAAATTGAGTATTTTAGCTGTCTATATTTTTACTGGCGAAGCTTCGAAGCCAGAATTTGTTTCGAAGCAAAGTTGAAGCTGATGTTTGTTTTGGAGCCAAGTCGAAGTTTCGAAGCTTTGCACACCTCAAGTATGCAGGCACCATAACATATTTTACATATTTTCACGAGCCAAAGTAACGTTCACTCGTTCTTCAAGTAGCAACATTTTTTACCTGAATGCCTTGACATGTACGAACAGATCACAAATCAAATTTGTTTCAATCCAATTGATTCATATGGCAGGTTAATTCTGCAAAAAATGCCACTTTTCAGAGCCAGTCAGTGTTTGATAAAAGTGATTGAAGTTGATTCGTCTCTGTGCGAAATGAATCAATATATATTTACAGTAAATAGTCAATATAATTACTTATTTTTAAAATTATGTAGCATCATTCATGACTTTCCTTTTACAGCCCTCTTTAGGGAGACTTGGAACTATCTAAAAATCGTCACAAGCTGTTCTGTTGTAGGTATAGGGAGTAACACTGTGGTTTGAGGTCTTTAATGGCACCTGCGACTAAAAATGAGGGTTTGCAATTCCGACAGCACTCTTGCTTGGTGTAATGTGCATGCCGACAGGAACTAGACATGTCATATATACTGTTTGGTTAAAAAATAACGAAGAAAAAAATTAATTTGTTTTTGATAAAAATCTTGGGGCGGACCAGATATAATCTTGTGACCCGCGGGTCATAGTTTGGAGATCCCTGATCTAGAGTCTGGTTGTTAGGTTTTCCCTATTATTATTTTGGGCTTCCCCCATAATAGCTTCTAATATTTAGAATTTATTGATTTATTTTTTAATATCAAACATAACACTTTTTTTTAATCCTGGAGTTTTGAATATTTTTAAGGATACAAAAGATTCTTGGATTCAAAGGTTCCAACCATAGAATTAATACAATTTTGGCCATGAATATCTAAATATTCTAGTAGCTTCAGAGACATTTGTACAGTTTTGAATGGAACTAATAATTATCTTATATTTGGTTTCACTATCTTTAGAATAAACTTACTGTCTAACTGATTCTAGAGTACCTTGAGGAAATACACTCACTCTCACAAGATGTCTAATGGACAACTCACTCTCACAGGATGTCTAATGGACAACTCACTCTCACAGGATGCCTAATGGTCAACTCACTCTCACAGGATGTCTAATGGACAACTCACTCTCACAGGATGTCTAATGGACAACTCACTCTCACAGGATGGCTAATTGACAACTCACTTTCACAGGATGTCTAATGGACAATTCACTCTCACAGGATGGCTAATGGACAACTCACTCTCACAGGATGTCTAATGAACAACTCACTCTCACAGGATGTCTAATGAACAACTCACTCTCACAGGATGCCTAATGAATAACTCACTCTCACATGATGCCTAATAGACAACTCACTCTCACAGGATGTCTAATGGACAACTCACTCTCACAGGATGTCTAATGAACAACTCACTCTCACAGGATGTCTGATGGACAACTCACTCTCACATGATGTCTAATGGACAACTCACTCTCACATGATGTCTAATGGACAACTCACTCTCACATGATGTCTAATGGACAACTCACTCTCACAGGATGTCTAATGGACAACTCACTCTCACAGGATGTCTGATGGACAACTCACTCTCACATGATGTCTAATGGACAACTCACTCTCACATGATGTCTAATGGACAACTCACTCTCACAGGATGCCTAATGGACAACTCATTCTCACAGGATGTCTAATAGACAACTCATTCTCACAGGATGTCTAATAGACAACTCACTCTCACAGGATGTCTAATAGACAACCCATTCTCACAGGATGTCTAATAGACAACTCACTCTCATAGGATGTCTAATAGACAATTTTTTTAGAATTTCAGTATATTTTCAGGATATCTAGGCTAGTATGTTTTTATTTTAAATTCAGTATACATGAAACTGTATATGAAATATACTCAGCAGTCAGAACAAAAAGTCACTTTAAATGTTCATGAAATATATTTTTATTTTTTCTGTAATCACGCAATGGCATTCATGTTACAACTTGCTCCTTGGGAAAATGAAGGTACCAACCAGATACACGTATATAGTTCAGGTGAAGGAGTTAAGCAGGGATTCAATCCTCGGCTCTTCTCTAAAAGTATGATTGGTAATGTGATTGTGTATTCCTTGCCAATGAGGGGTTCAATGTTTAAAAAAAAAAATCTTGACAATTTCCAAACACACATATACAAAAATAAATGTTTTATTAGGTACAACCATTGTCCTCTCAGGTTTAATTAGTATATGAGGTCCTGAGAAGACAGACATTTTAATACCCTGTTTACATTAGTTCAAGGGAAAAGAAAAAGGTCTTGAGGTTTGAGTAAAAGAGAAATAGTATTAACAGAGTTTGGAACATATTCTCATATTAACTTTAAAATACTATAGGTCAATTTTCATATGAATAGAGTGATGCCAACTGCCGTAACCAACATTTAATTCATTGTGAATAAGCTGAATATTTTTCCGGTATCCAATCCGAATGAATGTTTTTCCCCAAATATTTCCAGTACCAAAAATATAACTAAGGGTATTTATAGACCAAACTTAACTTAAAATAACATTAAAATGTTAGTGAAAATGTAAATATTACTCACAAACTGGGCTGCATGAACTCCATTGCTGTTGGTGTCCAAACTCCCCGGATGAGTCTCTCAAATAGTTTTGTAAATCCTGCTCCATTTCCTGTTGAAATCAACAAAAACATGAATTACTAGGCTTGCAATCCTTTTACTGATATTAAAATTCCCTGTTTTAATCCAGGTTTTCCTCAAAGAATTCTCTTTTTACCAGATATGAAGTTAAACATAGGAATGGTTTTCTTTTATCGAGTGATTATTGCGAGGTCATGTAGTTAATGTATGGTCTGGATGATATGATTTTGATTGGGAAATAGGTGTGTTTGAGTCAGCGTGCTTAATTATTCAGTTCAATTTGTCTTCAAAGCACAGGCATACTATTCAAAGATTGCAGTTAAATGTCCCAAATATTTCAATGCTTTTTGACGGGGTTTTTTTGGTCAAATTCTTTGGGCTTTTTTAAAACAGGAAGCTTTGTGCGCAAAAAAATTACAAATGAACCAGGTAATGCAATCAATTGTATAAAATGTCAATTTTATTCATGTTCACACATGTAATCACTACCAGTTTGCCACTTTATTTTTTAGAACAAATTGGTGAATAAAATACAGAATTACCCAAGGCTGTAGCCAAAAGGTGAGGGGGGTTTGGGGGTTAAACTCCCTCCCCTAAAGTTAACAAAAAAAGTTGCCTAATTTACAGATTTGACAAAATAAAAAACATTGATTATAAAGCTTGTCACCACCATTCATTCTAGTGTTTATATTATACTGTTCATTAGTCAGGCAACAAGAGAGAGCAGACTAAGACAAAATATTGACAAAGGATATATTATATATTCACATCCAATGTCCATTTCCTGTGTTTGTCCTTAATGTTAGTCCTTTTACATGTTCCTATCCAAGTGTCATATCATCATTTATCGATTTCCTTTTTCTCCCTTTTGTGTTTTTTTGGTTTCCTCTTTTAGAAAGTTGTGTTGCGCGTTTCACACTCCTCCCTGATGAGTTCCGATAGAATGAAACCTAGGTCGGGGGATTGGGTGGTGACGATAGATTTTCTTTAAGAGGCAGCCATTACCTCTTTGTCCAGTGGCAGCATTGTAAAGTGTGAACTGTGTTCCTCTTTTCATTGTAAAAGACATATACATATACATATACATATATACATATACATATATATATGACAAAGGAAAAAGAAAGTATTAATGAAAGTGGGAGGAACTGTGGAAGAAAGAAGGTTTTTGATATTCGGAAACAACAAAACATCTTTAGAATGGTACTTCCAAGAATGCGAAGAAAAGAATGAAAAGGTTCGGATCAAAAAAGAAGGGGGGTAGGGTAAGATGTCCAGTATATTCACCATAACTTTTTATCTGAATGACAGTTCCAAAATCATATGTTTAGGTTTTGGGTTGCCAACACTTGTAAAAGATCACTGTTTTGCTATAAATGATAAGCTTTTTAATTACATGTTATATTTTACATTTAAAATAATGTAGACTTAAGTTTTCTTAAATTATTTTAAACATAATTAGTACTTATTCTTTGTTTTGGAATGTTATCTATTATGTGTATATAGTGCATACATTAATACCTTTTAATACAGGCATCGTATTTACTTGCAAAAGAGAAAATGTTTGTCATTTTTTAAATATATGATAAATTATTGTATTATTATTTTATTGTATTTCAAAATATTTAACTGAATAAAATATTTTTAATCAATGTGTGGGTGCACCATTGTAAAGAACTTGTTTGTGTCATGATCAATCACATTGTTTTAATTCGTCAGTCGCCATTTTGAAGCTATATTCGTTAGACCTTTTGTGAAAGTGCTGTCAATACATAATTTTTGTGAGTGGAATAAAACGATAAATAAGCTTTATGCCTGACCTCAAATAAATATAAATTATATTGACCTAAATTACTGTGACTTACTATCATATTCATACATTACCATATGTTTTCATTAGAGTTATCTAAAATGACAGATGTCAGCTGTTGGCATAAGGATACATTAGGGACTATTTCTAGTAACTTTGTGAGCTGTCATTCAAGTAAACTCGAGTGGTGAATGTACTTTATGAACACCCAACTTGTTGCAGTTTGCCAAAATATAAACAACCTACCTGGAGATAAGAACATGTTATAAATACTGTAACATTTAAACATTTTTAGTTCTGCTTATTTAGTGTGCCGTGTAGACTAGTGTTAATTAGTCAATTAGTGTGTTGTATACATATTTCGAATGCCAACTTTTGTTTTCTACATTAACACTATGAATTCCAGTAAACAAACAAAACCATCTGGTCTATTATTGATTTTGTAGGAAGAGCCTTTTAGGAAATACAAACTTTTTGCCGTTAACATAGATCACATTTTATTATTTTAAAAGTCTTAATAACAGTGGCGGCATAACTGGGAGGCAGCATCCCCTTGGAAATAATTTGTCATTTCCTAGGATCTATTCCTCTCTCCCCCGGAATACATTTCTAATCCTCTGATATTTTAATATGAAATAGAAGGATGGATTTAAGTATAATTCCAAATAACTTCAAGTTGCATGCAATTTTGAAGAATTTTCATGCAAAGACCACTCCAAATAATTTCTGAGCGTATTTAATCTTCAAAAGTTTATTGGTGGAAGAGTACTACAAAAATCTAATTTTTGCTAATGATTCAGGCAAGAAGCAATCTAAATATCTTCTATAAGCATCAGAATTTCCAAAAATTTCTGGGTGAAGACCTCTTCAAATAGCTTTTAGCAAATCTAAATTAAAAATAGATCTGACTAAAGACCATTTAAAATTTCTTCTAAAAGTTTCCAAATTTTAAAAATTTCCAAAGGACTACTCCAAATAACTTATAGGATTTTTAAAAAAAGGGAGGAAGGACAACTCTAAATAGATTTCAAAAAAGTAAAATTCTGAAAATTTGGGATAGGAACACTCCAAAATAGTGACAGTGAAACCATCTAGTTGAGTTTAGGAGGGGTCAATGCCCCACATTAGAGAATTGAAGGGTACAGGGGAAATAAGGGGAAATTCATATTACACACATTTTCTAGGACAACAACTTTTATATCTCAAACCCCACAAATAATCCGAGCAAATACTTTTTTAAATTAATTTAAATATGATAGAGATCTCTTTTAGCTATAATCTAAAGTGTATTAGAAAGGTCTCATGATTGTCTCACAGATGGCAGCACTTACTTAACCCTTCATTGGTCGAGTGGTGAGTGCAGCGCTCACTACTTTTTTATTTGTCTGGCATTTGCGATGAAACAGCGTAGGAGCAATGAATCCCAGTATAGCTGCCCGTTGGAATGTTTAGAGTATGGGCATGGTTAAAAAAAGATGACGTGAGACCTCCAGTCTGTGTCATACTGTCATTGTGTGAAGGTTGTCTTATTAGTGAGAGCGGCGCTCACCCTCGACCAATCGTGTTATTATTTAATCTTAAAATATTACTGTATGTTTTTTATTTTTTTTATTTACGGTGATTTTATTATTGAAAATGGATCAGGAATGTCAAATTAATTAATGGCTATTAGAGGACTCGGACGAAGGCCTCAATATTTCACTTGAAGAAGACGACTCCGAAGCCAACAGTGAACATGACAGTAATTCTGAAGTGTCTGGGAATTACATAGGTCAATATCAACCCGAAGGTTCCGGGCCACATTATTTTGGGTGTGATAATGTCACTTTGTAGAACGTTCATCACCCTCCTCCCAGCGAACGCTGGAGACAAAGAAACATCATCATACATCCTCCTGGAGCTAAGAGAACTGCTCAACACGCAAAAACTGTTTATGAATCTTGGTGTCTCTTTTTCCAGATAATGTGTTAGAAGACATAGTGCGTTACACAAATGATCAGCTACGTAAAGTAAGAACTAAATATACGTGAGAAAGTGATGTTGTAGACAGCAACATTGACTAAATTAAAGCTCTAATGGATTTGTTAAACTTGGCTGGGAAAATGAAGTCATCTCATCATATTGTAGAAGATTTATGGGCGAATGACCTGACAACCCCTGAAATTTTTCGTCTTGTGATGTCGTACAGAATATTTTATTTCTTGCTAAGGGCTCTTCGTTTTGATTACACAGAAACAAGAGCTGCAAGAAAAGCCATCAATAAATTAGCTCCTAACAGGGAATTCTTCGAGAGTATCGTTCAGCGCTGTCAAAACTATTATTCAGTTGGAGAATATGTCACAATTGATGAGATGTCGGACTCATTTCGTGGGAGCTGTAGCTTTAGGCAGTACATGCCTAAAAATATGGGCTCAAGATATTTTCATTGGTAGATTCGCCGATGTTTTACATATTGAAAATGGAAGTATATGTTGGTATACAGCCAGATGGTCAATTTATCTCTGATAATAAGCCAACTAGTGTTGTAAAAAGGTTGATAGAACCAATTAGATTCCATGGACATAACATAACATTAGATAACTGGTTCACTTCGGTCGGTCTTGTGAATAAACTTGTTAGACAACAAAACATAACTGTGATGGGTACAATAAGAAAAAATAAACAAGAAATTCCACCTGAAGTTGTGAACTCTCAAAGAAGACCAGAAAATTCAAGTTTGTTTGCTTTTGGTGAAGATGTCTTATTAGTGTCTTATGTACCAAAGAGGTATATAGATGTAATGCTCATTTCAACGATGCATGATTCCGATGACATTGATGAAACTACAGGTGACTTGAGGAAACTAAGTTCTATTACCTTCTACAACCTTACAAAAGGTGGTGTAGACATAGTAGATAAGTTAAAATCCCAATATACTGTGGCAAGAGTCTGCTACATGTGGCCTCTTCGAATATTTTTCACTTTGCTTGATGTTGGCGCAATCAACGTCCAAATCATTTTCCGAAGCAACATGGGAGAAAATATTTCTCGAAGGAAGTTCCTGAAAACGTTAGGCTTAGATCTAGTCAAAATCATATTCTTCGAATGAAAATTCACCAGCATCTTCACTTACCACAAAATGAACTAGCAGCATTACCCTAAGTATGCCAAGGAAGGGTAAAGTGTGGTTACTGTCCAAAAAAGAAGAATCATAAGACAGCATCTAGATGTGCTAATTGTCATTTCCCTATCTCTGGTGAGCATACAATCACTATTTGCCAGAACTGTCGTGGGAATTCAGACGTACACTCGGAGGATAGTGACACAAAATTAGAGTAAACAAAGCTCAGTGCTTGACGTTGAAAAACTATTAGGATTCATAAACACTTTTATCGTAATCAATAAGTTTGAATATTTGTTCTATTTTAGTTCAATTTGGTTTCTCCTTCTGTAAGAATTTTATAATTTATTCTAAGTAGTATAGTTTAATATGTTCTAAAAATGCTAGTACGTGAACTTTAAAGTGTAGTGCTTTATAATAATTTTGTATAAGATGATAATTATTTACCGAATTTGTGATTTTCTACATTTAGTGATTTTTTTAAATATTTTTCTTTATAATTTTCTTGTGATCGTTAAATTTTTTAATAAAAGATTGTAAATGAAAACATCTCAATCAAAAACGTACAAAAGAAATTAAAAAGTATACAAAAATTCTGAAATTATATGAATATAACAAGTATAGGACGTTAACAGATTGGCAGTGAGCCCGGCGCTCACCCTCGACCAACGGCGTTACAAGACGAGGCTCGACCAACGGAGGATTAGTTTGAATTTAAATTGGACTCTCCCCCGTTTTCACCTGTACCTGCCCAACTCACAGGTGGTTCATTGAGATATTAGATACACGTTCACGCTCAAACCAGAAAATGCATTAAAGTCCGGCTTTCTGCATTTTTGACTTGACAGCAACAAAGATTTTCTCAATATCCACTGTGTTCTGATTAATACTATATACATGGTGTCTACTCAACTTGACCAATGAAATTCCTGACTTTTTCCCTGATTTCCCCTGATCATTTCCTAAAATTCCCGAATCAAAATTATGTCACACCTTTCTAATTCCCCCCCCCCCTCCCCCCTCATTTTTAAATTAATCTTTTTTATGAATAATAAGTTTTAAAATTTAAATATTTTCCTAAAAATATGTATCAGTATTGCTTACTAGGAATTATAAAATATACTATACAAATACAAACAAAAGTTTGAATAACATTATTATTTATGGTTTTAATGATCATTATATTTCGTATTTTGAGTAAAACCACATTTTTCCGGATTTTTATTGTAATTTACCAAAATTCCAGACTAATTCCCGTTTTTTCCCGATCATTTCAAATTCTTGACTAATTCCTGTTTTCCCTGATTTTCCCATATGGTAGACACCCTGTATGTAAAACCGCACCAGGGTCTGACATCTGGGGCAAGGTGTATTACCTACCCAAGTTACAGTCCAATTTTCATGGGAACAGCCTTTTAGAAAATACAAACACAATTTTATGTAGCCTGAATTGATAACATTTTACTATATTATTATTGTTATTTTGTATGTATTCTTAATATCTATAAAAAATGACGGCTACAGATCACACGACTTGATGTATGAAAGTAGATCTAGTAACTACTTTTAATATTAAAATCAAAATTGGTGTCATCGATGAGATTGGCCAGGCTCTTTAATGTAGCGAGTAATGTTCACCTTCAAATGTTGATAAATGTTTGAGTGTCTAGTAAGTGTACAGTCCAATCTTCTTAACAAGCACCTTTCTTTACAGCTAGAAAGGTTACTAGAACCACTTTCATGTATTCATACGTTAAGTCACGTGTTCTTATAAGCTGTCGTTTTTAGTAGATCAATAATAAATATAAAATATATTATCAATTTTGACCGCAAAAAAGAGTTTATATTTTAAAATACCCTTCTAATGAAAGTTGAACTCTAAATTGGTGGTGTACACATATTAACTCACCCTGAGCTTGAATTGGGCAAGGACTGGCGTGCTAGTCTCGCAGTCATTGAGGAAAACATTTATTTTAGAACTAGTACAGGAGAAATGAAGTGCTCTTGAAGTGTAAGGAAGTGTTGTACAAGGAGTACTTTGTACCCATTGTCACACATGCAACAGAAACATGGACAGTGAATGTAAGAGAGTCTAGGACAATGGAGATCATGGGAAGGAAGTGTGTGAGGAGCGACAGAAGTACATGAGATAGTAGAGGAAGAAAGAATGAGATGGTGTAGGCATCTAATGAGGATGGAAAAAGACAGAATGCTGAATAAAATGTTGGAAATGAAGTAGGTAGGAAAAAGACTGCAGGGGAGGTAAATAAAGAGATAGGAGGAGTAGATAACAGAAATTTGCAAGCGTGAGGAGAGGAATGGAAGCGAATAAAGAAGGAAGAAAAATGAAATGATATATTTCCACTAAAATCTACTTAGTATTTAATTGTTATTTAAAGATACACCTACCTTTTAATGTTCCGATGAGAATCATGATGATGTATGCATTGGGATATAGTTTAGCAGCATGAGAAACACCGTCATACACCTTTTTACATCTGTAATAAAACATTTGACTCATTGACATGGACAATGAAACTGGACAGGAATGGCTGATTATATGTCAAATAAACACTAATTCAACCAGAATGTAGTCCACCCTGATAATCATAACCCTCCCCCAAATTTAGAGAAAGCATTGTACTAATTAAAATTTATTACATAGACTCTATGACGAATCTTGACTTTTTGTGCCCTCAAACCTCAAAAAAGTGGGTCTAGCAATTCTTACTGTTCCTGGGGCTACAACCAAAACAGTTGGATGGATTTTACTCAAATATTTTATTCATATAAATTACAAGGTCATACTAGGCACAATTTTTCTATCACTGCGTCTTACTACTTGTTCAGGTTATATGCATAAATTATAATTTCTCTAATGGGGTAGGAATAAGGAAAGTAGCATTTTAGTGGTAATCTACTCGCATTTGTGTGGAAGGAGAATGGGAAAACATTTATAAAAGAAAAACATAGTCAGTACACCGGACTGGGATTCAAAAACAAATCTCCCCGTCATTAGTAAGCAAGTCTTAAACGAGAGTGACACCTTAGACCATTCAGTCACTGAAGTAGGTTTTCCTTATTTTTATTTGATTAAAAGTTTTCCAAAAATAACTCTGATGATTTTGTTCAACATGTATATCCAGGGAGTGTTTTACATAAGAAATAACACTATTGTTTTTTGGAGGGGGAAATCATTTAAGTGTATTTTATTGACTAATTTTTGAAAAAAAAATAAATATATATATGTATATAATTTTTAAATGGCTCAAATGTTGTTGTAATGATTAATAATAATGTGTGTTTAAAAAATATTTGAGAGTAGTTTACTTATAACTGATTTATGAACATTTTTTCACAAACTATAATAAGCTAGCTGATAAAGTAAGTAGGATTGTGTCTTGCCATTTATTTCCTATTCAGTCTTTCTTTCTGCCAACTCTACTTCCCTCAATAAAAGACATGACGATTCCATAGAGTATTAATTATGTCTTACTCTAATGCATTGCTTTACTCACAAAAGTATGCCATCTGTCACTATCTTGAGCTAGCTCTATCCAATCAACCTCATTACACCCTATCCCTATCTTGAGCTAGTTCTATCCAGTCCACCTCATTACACCCTATCCCTATCTTGAGAGAGTTCTATCCAGTCCACCTCATTACACCCTATACCTATCTTGAGATAGTTCTATTTGTTCCAACTAATTACACCCTATTTCTTTCAGGTCCAGTCTAATGTAATCCTCAGATCTGTATTTAGGTCTTCCCAATGGTCTTGTTCCATTAGGTTTAAAAGTAAATAGCCTGAATACGGTTCTAGAATCTTCCGTTTGCGCCACTTGTCCTGCCCACCATAATCTAAGATATGATTATCCAAACATTGTCTTAAGATGATTACAGGTTATGTAACTTTCACTATCTAACATCCTCCACACTCTCCATTTATTTTTTGTCTATTTGTGTGCCATTAATGAAGTTTCAATTAAGAGGCGGTAAACAGTAGACCTAGATATTTTCATGTTATTATCGTGACTACAGTCTTACTAGTAGTTCTCTGAACCATAGACCCCCCCTCCCTTCATGTCATCGATAAAATGTGTTGTAAGAACAAAAGCAGTTTCAGTAATCAAATGCCTCAGGAAAAACTATACAAGGCTTTGTTAAATTTTTGACAATTCGATTCTCGTGTCTCGGTGTCATTTTTCAATTTTCAGAATAAAATTAACCAAGTTGATATGACTAGTTGGTAAAAACCTTTATATTAATGATGACTCAAGTAAATATTGTATGTCAAGTTTTGTTAAAATGAGATTAATATACTCCCCAAATCTGTTAATTCGAGAAACAATAATAACACTTTTTTTTTTTACAATTCAACACCTTAATGTAAAAGAGTCATATTCCAAAATGACTGACTTTTCAGTATGCAAGTTTGGTTTGTAACGAAATGTAATTGTGTGTACAAATACATCTATTTGAATTAACTAGCATAAAACTTTCATTGAAGGTATATTTAAACCGTAACCTTTTAAATATACTTAAGATTTGCCAAGATTATTGATGTTATTAACTGAAAAATTGCAAGTATTATGTTTAAAAACTGCCCTATAGAATTATTATTTGTAAGCTAAGTTTACATTAATCTAAATTAAATATACTTTCTTCCAAAATAATTGTAGAAAGAAATAGGTTTGAAGTAGATCTAGATATAACCAAGTAGGTACATGACTTTATGTCAAGGTATGTCCGTAAACTATATTAAAGGTTTGGAAACGTCATGGAACATCTACATAAAATGGAGGTTCATCCATAAACTAAATTCTAGTATGTAAAAATCATGGAATTTCTGTACAAAATGGAGGTTCATACATAAACTATATTCAAGTCTGTAAAAATCATGGAATATATATATGTGTGTGTTTGTGTGTGTTGGCAACTCTGGAGCATTAAGTCGACACTCAAAACCACCATTCAGATTTTCAAAATTCCACACACTAATAAAACATGTTAAGACCAAGAGAAGGAAATTAATTTATCCTAATATGTAAAATAAGTTAAATACAATTTATTTCCAGCATTTTTATTTTAAAAGTACAAGTAATGTTGTAAACAAACAGACTCATATTTTAACACACTAATAATTGCCATCCATATTCTGTCTTGTGGAAACTACATTAATATCAGTACTCACCATACGAATTTGATTTTTTTAAAAGTTGGCAAGTCAGTGCTAGACCAAGAGGATGGAATAGTTTAGTGCAGCGTTAATCTACTTTTAGTGATTGTAAAATATATTTTCCCTTCCCCTCTTTTCAAAATAATCAACACCTTAAAACAAAAACAAGTTAGTAATGTTTCCTTTACATAAGTAGTACCAACAAAAACATAATTAAAATAAAATCTTAAAATATATCACTAAATGAAATGTAAAAAAATATATACATAAAAACACTACATAGTATTAACAGTGCAGATACAATTTACAGCTGTCCTGACAGTGTGAAATCAAATTTAATTTAAAGCTGTTCCAAAATTTTTGAAAACTGATTTAATGTCTAGGTGTTCTAGCAATGTGAAATCGATTTTTTATTATGCGAAATTCGATTTAATTTACATTGGTTCAAGCAATGCGAGATTCTATTTAATTTAATGGTTCCAATATTGTGCAATCAAATTTAATTTGAAATTATTCCAAGAGTGTGCGCCATCTAATTTAATGATAGTATCCATTTCTGATTAACAGCTTTCTGATGCGATATGAACTGTGAATGAAGCTTGACAGCGTTATGTGACACACATTTGAAAGCTGACCATTCATTTCAAAGGAATGATTCAACTTGGCTTTGTTAGGTCTCGGAAAACAAGAGGTGTATCCTCAAACTCATGTCCATGGAGTAGCGAGAGGGGGGAAAGGCGTATGGGAGGAGAAACGAGTGAAAAATGAGATTAAACCACTCACTCTTGTCGAGGGCCAAGCCTTTAGAACCCGATTTGCTTAGTTTTATTCAATACTTTCATTTTTGCAGCACGTCTTACTACCCGTCTGGACTATACACATTTTAATCACACTACTTGGTTAGGGGATATTGATGATAGAATTGAGAGAATATGTACCAACATTTGTATGGAGGAAGAGTGGGAAACCAGTTAGGTAGAGCCACCCAGGCAGGATTTGAGCTTGGATCTCGTCACAGGCAAACCAGACCAGATGAACCGGACGTTTAGACTGTATGCCCACCGATATGGGTATATATTTGCTATTTGATACAATATAATTAATATCATTAAATGCACACATTATTTATTTTAAAAACATCCCAATATGTTTATGTGGGCCAGAGAAATACTCTTAAGTAGTATTGTTATTAATTATTTGAACAAAAATTCACACAATTAGGTGCGTAAAGTGATGATAAAGTATGGCACTGTTTAAAATAGTTATAATTGTATTTAGTAATCTATTTAAAATTATGTACACATAAAATTAGAGGCTAATTATATATCCATTAGTATGATTGGAGAACCAAGAAAATACCAACAGCAATAATGTCGCTAAGTCCCAATGAAAAGATTGTTAGCTGTTAACTGAAGAGGGAAGTTTGTGTTTGTTAAAAGCTGTCAATTACTACAATTGCTTTTAACCCTGCTCAACAATACATTTTAGTAACAAAGGGAAGGTTGATTCTTTTTGAACCGGTAAGGGTTCGCTAAACTCTTATTTTGAAACAAGAATCGAACTAGATTTTGTTTGCATATATGATTGCAGGGCTGGATTGTAATAAAGTGTTTCAGATAAGCAGGTCGGCCCGCGAGTTTGCGAATCCTGCTCCGATTGATGGCTGAGGATATCGGGAATGGAAGCCCATTTCACCACCAATTAACCAGGATGTTAAGTCACATGTTGATGTTTGAACAAGGAATCTCCTCAAAGTGTAGTTTTATACATCCTTACTTAGACAACAGTGAAATTTGTATCAGTGACAGATTTTTAACTTTAAAACATTTATTTTAAAATATATTGTATTATTTCAAATATGTTAAAATGTTTCTACGGGTCTCAATTCCAGTGTTTTCTAAACGAGCTACATTATGATGGTTACAATTTGTTTGTATTATCTCTAGCAGTGGTTCTTAACCTTTTATTACTCGCGACCCCCTAGTTTTTACTAACATATTAATAATTAAGATTTATTCTAAAATAGTGGCTTTATTTATTGATTATATCAAACAAATAAAAAAAAAAGAAATTAACTTACCTAAATGTATTTAATGGGACCTCTGCTGTTGAATACTTTCCACTAATTTGTCTATTCTTATTTTGATTTCATTATTTAATGCTATTCGCATGCAGGAGTTGATTCGGGGTTGATTTTGCTTTGTTTTAATATTTACCATAGTGGAAAATCCTTTTTGCATAAATAAGTAGAAACAAAAGGCAGCAAATTTTGAATAGCGATGGTAAACAGATATGTATACTGCATTCACGGTAGGAATTACTCTCTGAAAGGTCTTTTTTCCTACCAATATCCCACTATATAATAGCTTTCTGGTAGGGAAAAAGGCCTTTCAGAAAACAATTCCTACGGTGAACAGACTATACTATCCATGATTTATATTATCTGTGCTCCCCTACCCTGAATTACCCAGAAAATCTGGAGTCTACTGCACTTACGATCATCAAATTCCTTACTACAAAATGTAGAATCTATGATAATTGACTTCAGTAATAAGAAAATAACATTTTAAATTATTTTTTTCGAGGCCCCCCAAAAAACCTTTCATGCCCCCCGGTTAAGAATCGCTGATCTATAGGGTGAGACAAGCATTCAAGAACTACTAATCATGGGGAAAATAAAGAGAGTTATATGCAGCCACCCACTATGGTGGTCAAACAGATTAAAGTGTCACCGTCGCAATAAAGTGGACTGTCGATGACAAGATTGAGGTTTGAATACTGGTCGGGTCTAACGAGAGTGCTTTTTTTCACTTCCTTCATGCAAATGCAGCTACTCTTTCTATAAATGCAACCTGTTGCTTCCTTAACACACACGTGTGATTAGTTTATATGCATATAGATGCAGTGACAAAAGAAAATCACACAACCCAATGTTTTATGAGAGCGGGAGTGAGACATATCTTCAAATCAGCGTGCTTAGTTCAGTTCGCCTTATTTAATCTATATATAATGCCAATTATCAGATACTTTCAAAATACATAGTGGATTGAAACAAGGAGATTCACTTTCCCCATTACTTTTTAATCTAGCCTTAGAGTATGCTATTAGGGTAGTGTAAGTAGAGAAGGTTCGACACTAAACGGTACAATGCAACTATTATGATATGCAGATGATTGAGCTTTGTTGGGTAGTAGTAAGGAGGTTGTTGCAAGAAATGCGAACATTTTACTAGAGGATAGTGAGGAAAGTGGTTTAGAAGTGAGTGCTGGAAATACGTATATGATTACACACAAAAAAAAACAACAAAAAAACAGATTGAGGATGTTAATTTAGAGATTACTGCCAACAACATCCCATTTGACAGGGTTACTGAGTTTAAATATTTAGGTACAATCTTAACTAGTAATAATAATGATAATAGAGTAGAAATTAGGAAAGTGAGAGAGTCGAGAAATGCAATTTATTACTCGATCAATAATATGTTGACATCTCACCTGCTTTTTAAGGAATGTTATACTCAGAATATAGAAAACAATAATTTTACCAGTTGTTCTCTGTGGGTGTGAAATGAGGTCTCATACCTAACATGACAAAAACAAATTTTGGGTGTTAGAAAACAAGGTGCTTAGGAATATATTTGATCCAAAAAGGGTTAAAGATACTTAGTGTGGAGGTGGTTACATATTAACCTATACCCTGTACTTATAACTTAGAGTGGTCAAATCTCGATTATCACTGCAGGTAGGACATGCAGCGCAAATGGAAGAATCTAAAACAATGTCAAAGGTATTGACTAGAAAAATCAATGAGAAAAGACCATTGGGAAAACCTAGATGCAGATGGGAGGGTAACATTAGAATGGACCTGAAAGAGATGGAGTGTAATGAGGTGGACTGGATAGAACTATCTCAAGGTAGGGTAAGGTGTAATGAGGTGGACTGGTTATAACTAGTTCAAGGTAGTGATAGGTGGTGTACTTTTGCAAGAGTGGAAATGAACTTTCAAGTTCCTAATGCAATATTGAGTACGTAAATAAGGTTTATTTAAAGCTTTCAGTTAATATAGCAAATTCACAAATATTACACTATTTTATATTATACTGTCGCCAAATTTTCTTCAAACGCATAAAAAAAATCTGTGTTTTCCATCTTGTCAATGAGATACCACAGTGAGCCAGAGGAGGATTTTTCTTGCCTTTTACCACCAGGAGCTGTGCCCCTGAGAGAATATTTTTATAGGACATAACACATTTGTTTATGTGCTTATCAAGTTTCTGGTACTTATATTTTCATCATTTTTAGATACATTTCATACACCACTTATTATGTTTTGTCTTTGCAGGTTGGTAGGATGGATAGCTTTGTCTGGGAGACCAGTCTCTTGAAACATTATCACATTTACTTATATAAAAGGCAAAGTTTCAGATATTTTCCTGTATAGTATAGTAAAATAAATTTTAAGTAGAATTGACTCAAATGCACTATTTTACAAATCCAGATTTTGAACATGAATCATTTTACTTATGGATCCATAATCTTGAATTTTAATCTGAATCTCCGAAAAATTAAAATAAAATAGAAATTTAATGGAATATAAAATTAAAATAGTAACTATATGTTAACATTATTTCTAATAATTCATTCATTTATAAATTACTGGTCTGGTTGCTATACATTAAGCTAAGTTCTGAAAATTGAAAAATGACACCTGGACACGGGAATCGAACCCGGGACCTTTGACTTAGTACGTCAATGCTCTAACCACTGAGCTAACCATTCTTCACTCATATTTTAAGGCAGAGTCTATGATGAACGTGCGGAAATAGTTGGCTACAAGTGTGTGATTATATTAATATCACGAGCTATCAGATAACGCAGCCATCTTAAACTCGGTAATTGACTTATTGATGCCAAGTTCATCCACTAATTAGGTGTGTTACAGATACCCAATTGTTAGAGGATTATAGATATAAAACAAATTCTAATTCAAAACTTGAAAGAGAAATATATTAATTCTCGAATCCTCAAATCTTGGTAATCCTTAAAGAATCAAGGATCTCAATCCTATCATTAAGATAAATAATGCCACACAAACAATATCAAAGGCACTGTTCACTTCTGAGGCAAATGTTAAATCAAAAGGATAGCTTTTTTATAGTTAGCTGTTAACTTTGAAACAAATGAATTATATAACCAATATTGTCTCAAAAGTGTAGTTTTATACATTATTTTTATGAATAAGGTGTAAAATTAAAGAAAGTTTTGAATATCCCTTTTAATTATTTCTCAAAAATATTATTTTAAATAAAAAAAATTATGCAGCAACCATTAGTTTTCCTTCCAGTAACTAATGCAGGAAGCTACACCAATCAAACTGAACTACATTACTATGTGTGAGGTGGCAAACACTTTCAGGATTATTATCAGGCAACAGCTCATAAGACAATATCTTCCCTTGAAAAATATTTTATGGGACACACTATAATATTTTTTTGGGGGAAAAAAAATACAATACAAACTTAATATGAATATTCAATTTATTAGAAATCAATTAAAAGTATGAGTGCAGTAAAATATCAAGTTCCATTCTTACAATTTCTAGTAAAAGTGCACATTCAAAAAACCACCATTAAAATAAATTACTAACAATACAGTATACATTAAGAATGCGGTATAAAAGATAATTTAAAAAATACAAACTTTTTTTTGCAGTTAATATCAATAACGCTATGTTTTAATACTATCTATCAAATTTGACAGCAGATCAAACTACTTGACTGTGAATAAATATTAAAGTGATAATCGATTTTTGACGTTTTTCTTATTAAATTCTTACATGCCAGACCTACGTGAGGACAAATAAAATAGTCTGCAAACTTTTATTGTGATACAAAGTGCGTGGTAAATGGGATTACAGCCAACCATTAAAGGTGGCTGGCTTAAAGTGGTATTTAGGTATATATATTGGTCAATTTTACTTTAGTAATCAATACTTATTTATCAAGAAAGTTGGGGAAATATATTAAAAGCGCGTTAGGAACCGTAAGGATATGTTACTAACTGCAATCACATTTTAAATCGATACAACAGTGAGCCCAATATTATTAAATTGTTGACATTTATATAAATCACTTTGTATTGTAACGAGCCATATAGAGAACAGTTTTCAATCTCTACAATTTTACATGAAATAAAACTGTAGGATATTAGCAATAATACGATACAGTATTGTAATACTGTAATGAAAAATACTGCAAGGTGATACATAGCCCAATGTAAGGTGTCAAATAGCCAACAGGTTACTTTGGTTAAAAAGTAACCAATGGTTTTAGGACGAGCAATCTATGTACGATCAGCGTCCGTTTCACATACCATGTGTGTAGATATATATATATTTAAATTTAATTATATAACAACTTAACAAACCCAATGAGCTGCCTGTGTTAATTAACCTAGGCTATATCAAAACTGTTCAAGCATAACAATATTAAAAAACATTATATATAAACATTTAAAAAACTGTACGAATTCAACCTTAGAGCACAAATGTAAATATGACAAACCATGAAAAAAAACATTTAAAACATTTTATCAGATAAAAACTTCTTGTCTAAACGTCAACATTAACTATTCAAATATAATGAATTTTCTATGTGGTTCAATACCAAAAAACCAATATCATAGCTGCCAACACCTCAAGTAAAAAAAAAGAGGATAAATAATAGTCACTAAAAATAGTAAAAGATTTGTAAAGCTGCCAAATTTCCAAATACTGGTGGCATAAAATTAAATATAAGCCAGCTTAAATGATTAACACCTAATTTACACACTTTCTATCAAATATTTCTAAAAAATGCACCACATATGAAATAAAATGTATTAAGCAAATTATAATAAGTAAAGTAATAAAGATACGAAAGAATTTTAGAAAAATTAAGAACAAATGAAATTAAAAACACTATTACAAAAACTTGAATATTTCAAAACTTCCATAAACATGAGTGGAGCCTCAAGATAATGAAGCCGTTTACTTGAAACCAAAGAAGTTTTCATTCCCCACAACTAAGTTGGTGCCACTGAAGGCAACTTCCTGTTCAGTCTACTAATAACTGAGGAAGATGCCATGGAGGCATTGAATGTTTTTTTATCCTTTCTAAAAACCATACTGTTGACTGTATTATCTTTGTAAACAAAGAACACAGTAATTGAAACCGAATAGTCCATAACTTTAACAGATTAAGATAGAACGATAAAATTTACACTTTTAAACATATTTTACTATCATATGTAGTTATTTTTTAACAACATTTTTAATCAATCAAATAGACCATGATATATTGAGTGTGGGCGCGTTGGCAGCTATGCAACATCAATATACAGGTTAGTCATTTAATGTTAGAGGTAAAACTACCCCCTCCCCCCCTGGCTAATATCAAAATATCAAGTGCTGAACAAATAGCAACCCTTGTAATAAAACAAACCACTTGCTAGCTCATACCATGCAGACTGAAAACGGCTCTAGCAAGTAATTTGTCACACTAAACCAAGAAACTTTATAAATTGGTTAGCAGGTGATCAACATTATAATATAATTATGACAAGTAATTATATGATTATATATTTTAACCTAAGCTTAGCAATAGTATCTATTCCTATACGAAATACTTAATAAGTATGCAATTATATTTATTTTTAAAATATATTTTCAATAGTATTCTTAATTTTAGTGTTCTGTATTACATATTCAAGTTTGTTGGCTATTCTGGATAGTAAATTATCTACACCTTTGTCAGAACAGGAATTTTTTTAAATTGATTGTCAAACACAACATAACTTTTAAAGTGAAAAGATAAACACAGTTCATACTTTACAGTGCTGCCAATGGACAAAGAGGTAACTAGTGCTTTATCTAACACCTCTTTCCGTAACTTTCCTTTGCAAATATAGTTACGTATCAGTATGTCTGCCTAAAAAAGTGAAAAAGAGGTTTTCATTATAAATTTGAGGAAAAAAAACACAAGAATAACAATTTTTTTTAAACCTAAAAATAATAGTTTAAATGTTACCTAGTCTAAAATTGGGATTGAAAATTCGGTGATATTTCAACAAGCATCATATTGGTATAAAATAACTAAATTAAAAAGACAAGAAAAATATAGGCTATCTTACTCTATAAATTAGAGAATAGATTATGCAAAAACAGAGATCTCTCTCAATTGTTTGCATGGGAGTTACCCAGATTGCAGCATCTCTATCCATCCCATCATTGTTTTTTTTTTAATTTTGATTTTTTGGCTATGTGTGAGCTAGACTAGAAAAGTGCGGAGATTTGAACATTCCCTCTTGACCTTGTAATAGGGTAAAGATAATTAACTATTTTTCTAAATAAATGTGTTTATTAGTTTAGGATGCAATGAGAGATTAAATTTACTATTACATTAAGTCAGTTTTTTTGTTATGTTTTTAGAATATCTGTTAAAATCCTCCCATGTGTCAACTTAATACGATCGAGATTCAACTGTAATTGCAGTTTTCTGTGATTTTGTTACGAAATTTTCAAAAAGCCAGCAAGTGGTTTGACACCCTTGCGAGCAAAGTTGATTACAAAATCTTTTAAAAGTTTCAGCATTTGATATGATCATGCGACGACATCTTTTAAACCACATAGAAACCAGTACACAAAGTAAGGCCTATATTAACAACTACCGTTGTAAAATCTCTTGAAATCGCTGGCTACACAATAAGTCCCCCAGGAATTTGTTCCTTTATAAACGCACACCTTTATGTCGTTAATGGGTTGGATACAATTTTAAGGCACACATTATTGCCAGTCTCTTTTTTTTTTTAATAAACTTGCACCTCTATAACAAGATCGGCGTAAATAAGCATAAGGGGGAGTTATAATTAATATTTTCACAGCAGCTTTAGTTTACAACCAGACTACATACTAAAGCTTGATTCACACGTTCGCTGAAAACAGAATCGACTTAAGTGTCGTAGCAATTCACACAATAGCAGAAATGTTTATTTCCCCCATAATGCTTTGTAAAAATTTTAATCAGCTGATTATCATATTTTTATATTTGAAAACATCTTAAGATTAGTGTCACAAAGGATGGTTTCAAATTATTGCATTGTGTTGTGTAGTGTAGTTAAACAAATCAAAGAGAACAAGTATTACACACATGCCAAATATATTTAACGCGATATTTCAAATATCCTAACAGTATTAGTAAACGCAGCCGTGTGCTAGTATTTCATTTTGCAGAAGCATGCACTCTTGAGTAGGTCTTCCACGCAGTTAGCCGTGCAGAACAGAGCAAGATGAAATTATTTCAAGTCACTCTGAGCTGACAACGCAGACAGGGCTGAAATTTCATGAACACATTTCTGCTTTGCTTCAGTTTGGTTATTTGGCAACCGTGTGAATTCAAAGAAAATTATAATTTAATAATTGGCTAAAAAGAAACTTTGTTGTACTGAGAAAGTTATTTTTTGTTTTTATTTGAGACAAGTTATGGTTGATGGTAGACTCTGTAAAATCAGTAGGTTCCAATCCCTAAGTAGGAGCCTAGTAATAGAAATGATCTTCTCCAGTTAGTAAAAATGACAAAAATACTAAAAAAGGTTGTTTAAAATATATTTTTGCTCCAAGTGCAACATTTCTCAAGATGTTACAAAAGACCAACCACAATGATCTTTAATGGACAAGTCTTTAGACAGGGTGTTAAGTAGGGTAGATCGAACCAAGGGGTATTTAGGAACTCTTCCCCATCCAATGAAAGAAGGCTATCATTTATAATAATGTATGTCTTTATGCCTCAATTTATAAGATAGTAGGCCTAGAGATAAAAGAATTTCCAGTAAATTTTCAACCAGAAAGTTTTTGGGGGGAAAAGTTAGCAAATAAAGCCAAACAAATAATGGCAATTAGAGATAAAAACTTTTGAATCCCTGGCAAAGACAATGTATTTGTTAAGGTTTTGATTATAATATTGACGTATTAACAAAGCTGGTGTACAGAAGACCCCGACGCTACTCAACCACAAAACGCTGTCGTAGATAGTGAGTGTGAGAAAATAACTGGACTTGCTATTATTGCTCTATTATAAATTATGACTACAATAACCCAATGTGGAGACCTAACTTATTGACAGTAAAGATTACTGTAAATTCAAAGCTTCCTGGTTTGAAAGAATAGCTGCCATTTAAAACACATGAAACATTTATCGCTGGACATGTCAGGCTAAGCTTAAAGCTCATCCGGTCTGTTTTGTCAGTGATGAGGTGGTTGGGTTTGAATCCCAGCCACCGAGGGTGGTTTTCCACTTTGCCTCCATGGAAATGCTTGTACATTTCCTCATCTCTATGATATTAGTGTTAAGACATGATATAAAAAAAGGGTTGTAAAGTAGTATCAATAAGGCCTAGTTATTAATTGCTTACCAGATATTCCCTCGCAATATTTTAGTAACCGAGATATAGGGCTGGAGCTAGAGATTTGAAATATTCTCGATTGTCCGATAGCATCGGTCAAGCGTCATATCTTGTTATAGAGGTGTAACATTAAGTAGGACAATCTTTAAACTTTAGCACAATGAAAAACACTGTGTACTAAGGCAAGTAATAGATATATAGTAACCTCTCTTAAAGTGAGAGTGGACGAAAGAATGTTTATTGCTAATGGTTAAGGCATTTTGAGTACTCTTCCAACAAGAATGCACAAAAAGTACTTTTTTTATTATTGCTTTTGTAACTTAAGGCATTTGTTCTCTCCATTTGACGAGAGTGGACGGAAATGTGTCGGTACAATAGGCCCTGGTTTAAAAAATAAAAAATCTTTTACAGCCACGTCAGTGGATTTCCCGTTTTACTGTTGGGGTCGATCAATGACTGGACATCGTCCAGAAATGCATCGGGTAGATCTTCGTCCTGTTGAAGCGACGGAAGAAGATCGTCAGTCGAGTTGATGATATCGGTGAGTGTACTGATGTCGGGAACGTGCATATCCCCCATGTCTCCTGAGTTGTCCTCATCCATGTGCGCGAGGAAGTCTTCGGGAGTGGGCGGCAGAGAATAACTGCTGCTGTTTCCCATGCCCAGCCCACTATCTGCAGACTCCTGCCTCGAGTGGTCGTTCAGTCTGGATAGGAATGGATCCATTCCCACGGAGCTGGATCCTGTGAGACCCTCTGTGGATCCTCCGCGCATCATCAGCTCTTGCTGGCGGGCAATCTCTTGTTGGCGCAGTTTCAGGCGCTCTCGTTCCATTTGTAGAGATTGTAGGCGTAGTTTCTGTTGTAGGGCCTGAGGGGACGACTGCTGGATCCAATTCCCGGAGTGTGGTGGCAAGACGCTGCCGGTTGCGCCCGGAGACTTCTGCAAGTGAACGGGAAGTCGAGGATCGAACCAAGAGGTGGTGCGAGTCTGATGGTTAACAAAATAAATCTCCCCCTCGGGTGTGGTTGCCTGTTCCCATCCGTCCGGCAAGGGCCCTAGGACTCCTTCTATCTTGTTCCCCAACGGCTGTGGAGACGAAGGCGGGCGTTGGTACTGGGCGACTTGGGCCGACAGTGTCTTTCTCGGGTCCTCCCAAGTTGTGGTTCGATGGAGGTGATTTATGTAATACACTTGACCATCTGGAGTCCTAGCCTGTTCCCAGCCTGGAGGAAGGGGTCCCAAGTCCCCAACTGGTGTGATGTCATAGCTGCGTTGTTTCATGTGCTGACCTGGGTTTTGTTGCTGATGTGGTGGGGCCGAAGCATACGTTTGTTGCAAGGAGGCTGGGGAGATGTGGGCTCGCGCGTGGTTCACTTGTATGCCGCTAGTTGTCGTGGTGGTCGACGCACCTGACGCACCCAAGGCCGAATCTCCCGAATTTTCACGACTGTGTGATATTGAAGAGACTGACGGTGATTTAGAGCCCGTAGACGGTGGATTGAAAAATGAATTTGGCAACTTACGCATCCTGAAAGGCACTTGCAACGATTTCTTAGAATCTGGTTTGAGAACGGTATCGAATAAAGCTTGCAACTGCGAGTCCGAGTCGTCATCCATTCTTACAACCAAGTTTCCTTTGTGTTGATCCATGTCAGAATTTAAAGCCATTTTGGTGAAGTTACGAATAAAATACAGCACGAAACACTAAATACACATAAATCTAAAATAAATGACAATAAAATAATTCCAAACACTAAATGTTAAAACTGATAAACACTACTCCATTTTGCTGAACTCGACTGTCGACTTTGGCTGCAATCCAACCCAAGTATCAATGTTGCCAACTACACGATTTACAATTTTAGACGTTCTTGATTAAGTAGAGCAAAAACCTTAAACCTATATTATGTTTATTAATCGTGCAGACACACCACAGTAATTCTCTTTCATAATTATGATTCAAACATACTATTTAACGCATGAAATATAAATTAATATAACATTAAGCTACGCAACACTGTAGACGTATTGAAAATATACTGCTGGAGTCAAATACATTTTCTAAATTGGCCTTGAACTAGATTTCTATTAGTTGGTTAAGATTAATATTATCATAAGTTTTCCAAACAAAATAAAGTATTAGCTTGTGAGTTTAAATTACTTAAACATTGTCAACTAGTTAAATTAAAAGAATTACTCTTTTAGTCCTATATATATTTCTTAGAATGTAATTTTATGAAGGTTTTAAATAAAGTTATGGACGCAAGACCTTACATATTACAAGTTTACCTTTGTTACCAAAAGGGGTTTCAGAAGCCAATTAAAAGTTATAACCTTTACATTTATAATTATTTTGTTGCAATATTAAAAAAATATCTACTTGCACACAAATAAAATTATTCAATTTATTATGTTGTATAATTTACATTAAAATTAATTGGGGCAGAGAAAAATGTTACGCTGATGAAATGTAATATAGAATAGTCTATAAGTGATTATCAATCTAAACTCGTTTGTTATGATTTTTAGCTACTGGTATAACGTGCATCATACTTCTGTGAAAATATTTTCATTTGTCGGTAATAGTACACAGAGTGGTAGGTATTCTTGACACTTTTTCTTTGATAGATTAGAGTAAATATATTATTTTAATCATCAATATGCACAAGAAGAATAGCAAATTTTTAATGATATCAAAATTAATAGTTATAAAGTTAAACATAAAATTAAAAAAAACTTAGGCTACCAAACTCACAGAAGAGCAAATATTTAAACAAATTAGGTAACTGTCACAAGATGAAACCAAAAGTAGGCATATTTTAATTTGCTCTAAGTTAACATTAATTTTAGAACTATCAACTATCCTATGTTAACAAAAACAGGTAGAGAACGTTTATGCTTCCTTTTGAGAAAACATATTTTTACAAAAAAAATCTTAGCTTGCAGTGTTATTTAGCTATTCCATAGGGCACAAAAAAGTGTCATCATTTTAAATATTTTGATTGATTGGTTGGATAATTAACTAATTAAAATGCCTATCATAATACACACATGACAACATTGCATGGAAATAACTATTCTCTAAATGTATTTTGTTAATTCATCTAAAATGGTATTTTAATTAGCCTAGAGACTTTGAAGGTTAGGTTAACCTTGGTTAATTAGACCCCACCCCTATGATACTGCTCAAAACCCTATATAAAAGTGGATCAGACTTTGAAGCTTTTTAGTTGCACAATTTGCCACTATATGAGAAAGCGTTGTGATTGTTACGAATAGTTGTGACGTTTTGTGACAACAGATGTTCAGATTTATAATATTTTATTCCTGGAAAATGGCTTCACACGTCCAAAATAAAAAAAAATGTAAGTTTCCAGATTGTATTAAAACTGACGTGTCAACGTTTATATGCCCTTATATTTCAAGAGACATGATTGTGAGAAAAAAAAAATACAAGAAAGATTTCTGGTCAAAAGAACTTTAGAAAAAAAAATCTAATGATAGATTTTGTGAAAAACTTTTTGGCCAAAATATATTCTAAGTGAGTAAATTGTAGCAGATAGTGATGAAAGAATTTTACAAAAGGAAAGTGTGCGATTGTTTTTTATAATTAAAGATTAGTTTTTCTCTTAATTATTTCCAAATTAGTTGATCAATGTTTGCAGTAAAAAAACTTTTGCTAGATATCAGTTACCACCACTCTTATGTCGTTGGCTACTTGTATGTTTATTTATAAATTATAACTGATTTTTCTACTGCCTTAACTTTAGATATTATTTATATACCAAAGTAAAAAAGTTAATATTTTAATTGGGGATGGTGCTCTAGAACTGATACCAGTTAAACTGTATTTTCTAAAAACAGCAAATCATTAAGAAATTTCTATTACCATTTATACTTGCAAGTAAACGGCAAATCAAATGATACCATAATCATATCTAGGCCTATTTAATATGATTTGATTTTGTAATATTCAGACATTTCACTAGAATAAAAATCCAGACGAAGGACATTTACTTCCAAATGAAAGGTTAGAAAGGTTAAGTAAGCAGGGGGCGATGCTCAAAAACCTTACTCATAAATATTTCACTTATTTTTGTTAATTATTAAAAAAAATTGATAGTCTTTTGTATCAATACACTCAAAAAGATAGGGAGAATCGATGGAAGCTAAAATTATATTATTTGCACTCGAAAGTATTTGACAACATCACATTAAAAAAGTAACACTATTTGTTTAGTTTTTTTTAATGACACTTGCAACAAAAGTATTAAATTATTCATAGAAGACTGAAAATGCTCTCATCCTGACTCTTTAACTCTCTTAATATGACTGTACTACAGCTTGGTAGTAACAATCGACATGTTGCTGCAAGTTATATTACTACAGTAATTTAATTAAATATAATTTAGGGATGATAGGTACTATCAATAATTGTCTTGGCACTTAAGTCAAATATAGTATTTGAAAAATATCTACTTTAAGGTGGGAAACAAACCTGGGACCATTATAAAGACGGAAGTACCAAAGTACTATGTTTATATCTCATTTTTAAAATAATAAAACGATATTGAAACTTTATAGACTGTATGCAGGAACGAAATGAATAAAAGTGGAAGGTGAGTGGTATTGATTTGCCTCGGTACTGAGCCTTCTGCAAGAACGTACCCTCCAAGATAGCTAATTAACACCACTCACACTTTCGAATGTGAATTAATATTTTTTTTAATCTACTCAAAAATCACCCTTCTCATTCCCTCTTCACGTTTGTCATTTCATTCTTGCATTCTGTCTTATCCCTTTATTGAAGGAAAGACTCTAATTTTCGTATTCAGACAAATTACCCTAAATGTTACTCATCAGGATTAAATCAAAAATCCCCTTAGATACTATGAGCTAGATGGTAAAACTGATTGATGTATTAGTCCCTTCATACATCAATACATTTTTTAAATAATACTTCATAGCCATGTTTATATGATCAAATTTTACCAAACAAATAATTACATGTGATTTATAATACAGTAGTTCAAATTTAAATTATCTTAAATCGATGAGCAAATTATTAATTGTAATTTGTATGTTATCATTTGATGTGGGATATTCTTTTTATTCACTCGTTATCACATTCGGGATAAAATAATTACTGTCTAACAGTAAAATGTAAACTTGGAAGTTCAAACTTCTCTTCAAATTTAAACTGCGCACGCAATATTCCACAACGACACTATCGCCATTTGGCTTCATTGTCTGATCACTGGAACTAAAGAGTAGCCAGAGCCGTATATCTTAGACTCTGTTAGACCCTAATTTTTTTTGTAAGATTAGGTTAAGTTTCTTTGATTAATATTTTTTCAGAACCACTTTATTCCCTTGATCAAACACAAATTGTAGATCGTTTAGTGAATTAAAACACTAATAAAAACACACATGGCTTTATTTAACTCCCTTATAAAAACTCAATTAAGTAACTACAACTTGTTTTGGTGGCTTTTAAGACGATACTCTCCCAGTAGACTAGACTACCGATGAATGGGAGATCGAGGTTTGAATCTCAGGTGTACTGAGGGGTTTTTTCTTCAATGGATTCCCACTTTACCTTCATGCAAATGTGGGTGGGCCTACACTTCCTAAAAATATAACCTTCCTAATCACTGAAACTATTACTGTAGTGTAATTAGTATATAAGAATGGGTAGTCAGACACGGTGCTAAAAAAATGGATTGATACAGCCACAATACAGAATTGGCAACTTAATAAACGCTAACAGGTACACTAAATAATAATACAATTTAGGATGAATTAATAAATTTAGAGAATAGCTACCAGATGCAAAGTTGTGTGTGTGTATTCTAACAGACATTAGGCCTACTTAATTATATAGCCAACCAATATAAATATTTTAATGGTAATATTTTTTTTTGTGTCTTAAGGAATAAATAACAATGCGAGATGAGATTTTTTTTAAAGTTATTTTCTCAAAAGGAACCATCAGAATTAAAACGTTTTCTACCCACAAAAACTAAACTCCCATATGTCTGTCAACAACATATTTTTATCTTGCACTAAAATAATGTTTTGACAAAGACACCATGTAGATTCATTGTAGCCTTAGGCCTATTAGATTAATATTCCATTCCTCACTTTAAAATATATTTTAAGAAATATTAGTTTGCTTAGTTTAACAATTTTACTGATAACAACTTAGGCTGACCAATTTTTTTTGTCGATGTATGAAAGGTTAGGTTAAGTTAGGTTGGGATAGTTTTAATTATATAGGTCTAAACATATTAATTATTGTGCACCAAAATAATTACATTCTCAGATATCTCTTGAAACTATTAAAATATATTACTAGTTGAGGTTCCCAGTTGTGATTGAGGGGTCGACTACACTTACTATAAACGAATGTTTTTGCATGATTTAGGCAATTTTTGTTTTAATTTTAAAGGTCAATATTATATATTTTTTCTTGCAATTTTCATTTGGCTATTATTGGAAACTTGCTATTCTTGTTGTGTTTATTTATGATAGAATTTTTTTACCAAAAATAAAGTGTCAAGAATCCTGCCTTCTTTGTTTACTATTCCCAACAATTTTAATATTGTTTCTAGGTTTTAAACTTAGGGTTTACCGGTATTAGACAATTTATAAATACTGATATATCCATCTCTGGGCTTATTAAATCTCAGGGCTGCCATTTTAATCAGTGTTCTAATAAACTGCTAAANAATGGGGGGGGGGGACGGGACTGGAGGGCCATAAATGATGAAGAAATGTATTTAGATAAAAATAAATGGAATAGACTCACAAATTGTACCCGGTTCGCTGGAACAATAAAGTGATAATGATGATGAAAAAACTTGTTAACTATTTTATTTACATAAACTACTTCTCTGTAGGGCAGCACAGATTTCGAGATCAGACAAGTAGAGTCTACACTAAATGTGTGCATGGACCAAGTCGACAAATAATTCAAAATGCGTTGGACAATAACTTAATAATAAACCTCACTGGCTTAGGATGATTTCATCCTCTACAGCTGTACAGTTGTAAAAGTATCATCAGATATTAACATTGTTATTTAGGGTGTCCAGCCAAATTATATTTTAAAATACCTTAACTTTTCCAGAGACAATTTCCAATTTTTTCCAGTAGCTATATGTTACAAACATTATTTTATTAAGATCGCAACCTAAACTCTGTAATAATATTTCTAGAAACATACACACTCTATGAAGTGGTTAAAGTGAACTGGTTAATCTATAACAATAAACTATTTTATAGTATGATCTAAGTTAGATTTCAGTGAGATCATATTGAGTTCACCAGTACAGTTTAAAATTGTTGTGAGACACATTCTTTTTTAGTTTCTTCTTCCAAGAATGTAATTGAATTCTTGCACATGTGCATAGCTATGACTCACCTTTGGCTAAAGATAAGCAGAGAGGGGTGGAAATATGATGCAAAAATTACATGTTGACTTAAAGAATTAAAATTAGTATAATCTATTGTGTTAAAAGAGATTCGTGGTTACTATTAATTAGAAGAAAAATGTTATTTTGACTAATGTAAATGGAAGTTGTGTAATATTTTAGTGAATATGTGAAAATTCCAGAAGTTTTCAAATTCCCTGACTTTTCTCTGACCAAGCAAATTCGCTATTTTCCAGGTTGCTAAATAATATAAATCCGTTGTTTAGCTAAATTTTGAAATTTCAACTGCGAATTAAGATTGGTCGATTGGAGAATTTGAATGTGTGGATTGTGAAATCCTAGTAAATAAACTATCTAAAACTAGCATGCATGGAATGTCTCGTTAAGTTTTAATAAACGTGCATGTAGGAACCAATCAGGTGTGCAGTCCTTTGGGCTCACTGCTGTGTCCTATTTTACTCTTAATTTATGTGAATGATATTGCTAAAAGTCATAATCGATTATAAGCGTTAACATTTGCATTCGATGTTGAACAATCACTTCGAAATATTTAAAAAAAACATGTAATCTGACCTAGTATTCCTGAATGACCGGCTTGGATTGACTAGGCCTACACTATCACCGAACTTGGATTAAAGCAATTTTATGGCCTTTAATAGGTGGGTGATTGTCTACAAACTGAGGCTTTTAATGTCCATAGAAAGTTTATTAAATTGTTGTAATGTTGATTTGATCCTAACATTAATTTCTTTCTACTAGTTCTACATTTAAATTTAAAAAAATATCTATATGTAAAACATCATTCTTCTGTATTGTCCTAGCTACAGATTCAGTAACGAATAAATTAAATACTCAAATAAATAAAGCAAAGCTTTTTTTTTACTTTTGACAATATAATAGTCTTATTACATTATATATATCTTAAATGATTAGTGTTTATTAAAAAAAACTTTTAAACATCTTAATTTGAGCTTTATATCTTGTTTCCAGTTTTCATCTGTGATTTATATGGTAGATCATTAGTTAATTTACCAGTTAAGAGATAGAGCTAGCTGCATTATTGTTAAAATAAATAATTAAAAAAGTTGTGCAGTTGATTTCTTATTCTAATCTTGTCTTTGTATGTGCATATTCTATTCTGTGTTCATTGTTGCTCTTAAATGTTGCACTGTCACTATTGAAAGCATCATTCCCCTGGTGTGTTTAAAATGACTCATTTATTGTAATATAAAGTTTATATATCATCAACAATAGAAACCATAATAGTATAGTCCCATAGACATATTTTTAAGTATATCAGAATAAACCACATGGATAATTCAATATCATAACCTCATTATCATTCCCCTGTACTTTCTTTGGGCAGGGGAATGATTGCTAGAACTTTCATGTATTATAAACAATATTTTTCAAACTATCATGTTTCTATTAATGTTAACCTATTTTACTAAACATAAATAAATAATAAATAACTAGCCTATAATGCTTATATAATTTTATGATTAAATGAAGATATGCAAGATATAGATCAGCCAGACTTTGTTTCTGAAATAGGTGCTTCAACAACCAAAAGAACAAAATCTGTGAAGAAAAGAGCTACCTATGAGATTTAGAAAAAGATGCAATAGAGTTTAAGAAAAGGATGAGTTGATAAACAAACTAAGATGGGATGTCCAAAGGTACAGGAAAAGATGTGAACATTTACATAAAAATAAAAGCCACTGCCCACCTACTCTCAGCACCCGTGTTAAACAAATGTTAATAAAAGCGGTAAGGCCAAGTCCTCAAGTTGTTAAGACAATTTCTGTTTGCTGAAGCTATCAAAGATCAACTTAATGAAAACTACAAGAGGGTAGATTCAGACAAAGAATTAGAATTGGACAGCAACAGTCGAATTTGTCCTGGAAAGAAAGAATTCATGACACAACAAAAACTGTATCTGAATGACACATTGAAAAACTTTCATAAGAAGTTTTTGAGGTACTATCCAGATAAATTGGTTAGTTATGAATTTTTCTGCAGACACCGTCCATTTTGGGTGAAACCAATTAGAGTGAGTGATCGAGATACTTGTAAGTGTATCACACATGTAAACATGGAACTATTGATCGAGGGATTGTTCAAGGTAGGTGTTTTAGGGAAAAATACAACTGCTGGTATTGTGGAAGAATTCTGTTGTATAGATAAAACTGATAAATGTCTTGTATGTGAATGTGACATTTATATGGGTCATAAATCTTCATATAGTGAGTGGCTTTATTGCCAATTCTGCTGGACAGTATTTTAAATGGATACCAAAGAAAGAATAAAAGAAAGTTTATTTTACACAAAAATCCTAAAACTGTTGTAAAACTGACTAAAGGTTTGATCAAAACCACAATCTATGATATGTTGCAAGGATTTGAGAAGCATATAACATGTTTCTTGGAACATGAAGGGAGAGCATTACATCAATACAATAAGATAGTAACATTGAAAACAAAACTTGCAGAAAATGAAGCTCTAGTTCATATGGACTTTTTAAAATATGCTGAAGAAACTCAAAGCTTCCACTTTGGTGGATCACGACAACAGATATCACTGCATACCGTTGTTTACTCGAGAGAAGCTAATGGGGAGGTGACAACTAAATGCTTTAGTGCGTTATCAGAATCACTCCAGCACAATGTACCAGCTATCTGAGCTCAAGAATCACTCCAGCACAATGTACCAGCTATCTGCACTCACCTTCAACCAGTTTTGAACTACATTGAAAATAATTTTGAGGTTGACACACTTCACTTTTTAAGCGATAGTCCAGCCACACAATATCGCAACAAGACCATATTTTATGTTTTGGCTACAAAACTTGATAAATTCTATTCCAAATTAAAGAAATTCACTTGGAATTATTTGGAAGCTGGCCATGGGAAAGGTGCTCCTGATGGTGTTGGGACAGTTTGTAAAAGGACAGCAGACAGGCTTGTGGCGGAAGGTAATAATGTAGCCACATTTGAAACTTTAATAACAACTCTAACTGAAAATGTTCTTGGGATAGATATTATTGCAATAGCCAACAAACAAATTGAAAATGTATCATTACAGTTGGAACCAAAATGCTTGAAACGTTTTTATGGTACCATGCAAGTACATCAAGTAGTTGGGGATGTACTTTAGAGTTAGTGACCAAAAAGGAATTCAGCTCTTCAAACGCGATGAAGATTATGTTTCATACATTACATTTGAACAAATAGTTTCAATTTTTCCAGAACCATCTTTTGTGTTTGGGAACAGAGTGTTTTATAAATTTCCAACTGCAGTTGATGTTTTTGGACAATATTAGAGCTAAATGTTCTATAGTTTCACTTTCTTTACAATTAATGATTTAATGTTTAATGTTATATCAAAATGTATTTATTAACATATTTTAAGCTAAAATTGAAGATTAGCAATGGATGGGCCCCATTATATCGCATGTCCATTACATCGCGTTTTGGGAACAAATACATTGCAGGTCCATCACATCGCATTTCTCCTATCGATTTGGGAAGTTTTGTCCATGCGCTATTGAGTTGAATGAGTCTCTAATCTTGGTGAAGCACGTATTTTATTTTTAGATTAGTTTAACTTTTAAAATCGGGGCTTGCATAATTTTGTGATCATGGAATGGAACATACAGTTAAACTAATTAATTTATATTCTGAAAATTGAAAAATGACACCTGGACAAGGGTCCCGGGTTCGATTCCTGTGTTCAGGTGTCACTTTTCAATTTCCAGAATATGATATCTAGATGGAAAATTCCTCACTAAAATGCATAAATAATAATAACTTCGGCTACTTGATTCTTAATTGATTTATATCAAAAGTTTTCTGTTCTTTGTGATGTTACATGTGTACAAAGCTATCGACTCTACTTTACCAATGTAGGTAATTCATTATTCCCATGTACACACCTTCAATTCGATGTTTAGCCAAAAAAACTTTGAACGCCCTACCGTTTCTTAAGTTTTGGTTTTTCTGCAAGAGTACACTTCCTGTCAACACAATAACGGCAAGTAATATGTCGTTATCTATGGCTAGAAATGTGTAGACTGACTAAAAAAAGGTGGAGGACCCAGGATGTTGGTCCAACCATTTGGCGACAATAAATGCAGCTTCCCAACATGTTGGGTCCAACTTTTTACATAATAAACGAGGCTTCACTCTCACTATGAAGGTAGGTTTGGTTGAAAGGATTATGTGCCTGACTCCCCTTGTTGATAAAGTTGATTACAAGGATAGTGTACCCGACTCTCATCTTGAAGTTAAGTAGTTAGTTAGATTTAAAAAGTACTCATCTGTTCCAGACAGGGAAAAAGTTAGCATATCTACTCTCATGTATCCATTCGCCAAATCATAATATGATTTAAAAACCATTATTATACTGAATTTCTGTCACTTTTGGCAACCAAATTTTCACAAGATACAATTTGTTTTTGACTACATTAGCATTTTTCTTTTAACAATTTTTACAACCGTCTGATAGCTGTCACTTACCGCTACTGTTTCTATTATTAAATAGTGTTTCTTAGGGGTCAAAGTTTGCCGACATAAAGTTATTGAGTAGAGGCTATTTATCCAATAAAGATTTATAAAAACATGAGAGCACAAGACATGAGCCCGCTACTGGTTGCACCTGTGGGTCACTATATCGCGAAAATATATTTTGTCAGTCACTGTCACAGCTTTCATAAATTAGTATCGTTGAAAAAAATCCATGTTGGAAATTTATCGCCCAGCTCTACTTCAGAGTTTTAATTCACAGTGTGTGGTTCGTTAAGTGTAATCCTCTTTGCCTTCCTAGTAAATTTGTTAGTAATATATAAGAAAACAAAATAATGGCAAGGTAGGTAATTAAGTGCTAACTATTGTTTATCAAACCATGTTAAGTTAAGAGATCCATAAGTTACCTTAATCGAGAACATTTGTAAAACTAACCTATATCGCAAATCAAGTTAAATATAGTTTTCATTTTTGACATCTTATGTTAAGAAGATTTCCCTAACTGCTCTACCATCATAAATTATTATATTATAAAACGCTTATTCAAACCAAGGGGGAAAAAACTTTTCACACAGTATCTTTTTCAAATATTTCTAAATTAGGCCAGGCACTAGGGCAAAAAAGCTACCTAGATCAGAAAAAAATCCTAGAATGTTAAAAATAGTTTTGATCGCTTTATTTTGAGGGTCTTATTAACAAACTAATTTTTTCCCCTCATTTGAGGTATGCGTTTGCCGCAACAATGTGAAAACCACACTAAAATTGGATTTTCGTTCGATATCTCAAGCTAGTTTAATAGTAAAAATAGTTATTATTATTACCAAACAAAATCAATTTTATTTATAAAAATGTTCCTTGGCATGTTTATCGTATGATGTATAGTTTAGGACTGATGGGCAATTTTTTCAGGGAGTGGGCCTAAAGAAAAGAGAAAAAGTCCTATTAATTAGTAAATGTATTTGTATTATAATGATATCTAATTTTAATACAATGTGAGTTTTCTACATTATTTAACAAATACTTAAATAAAACAGATACTTAAGAGTACTTGGATGAAGGATAGTGTGATGAATGAAACTGTGACTGTTCTTCTAAAGGTTTTTCATAGTCTGGTTTCAACTGAGACGAGGTGACTCTCAGAAGGGAAACTAAACGACCATCTGTCAAAAAGTATGTTTCTAACAGTATTTTTTTAAAGTTTCACGGTAGAAAACACTTTCTCACATATAAATTACGATCCAAACATGGCGATAACCTTTTGGGAAATATCAAATTTGGGAAACTTTATTTCGATAAGGACATGTAGAACTCAAGCTATGGGACGTTGGGAAACAACTGCTTCAATTGGGTGTTACATTGTAATTCATTTAATTCAAGCTGAGTTTCGTGAATGGTTTGCGTATTATTTCATCTCTGGACTCGAGTCACTAAGCCATAAAATAGAATTTAAAAAACTAGTGCGAAATGCATTTTTTTCTTGTTTCTCCTCGTTTTTAACACATTTTTTCTATCGGGATTTGCGGGTCGTATCGAACATGTCCGCGGGCGGTACTTTGCTCATCACTGGTTTACTGCCATGGGAAGCGCAGTACCTTCGTGCAATCACACGGAATCATTGTTTACATTGTCGTATCTCACCCCCTATATTGAAATATATTTAATTGTTATGTTTGATAAATAACGATTGCATTTACCACTAAATATTGATGGCTTGGTATGCCACAGAGTCAACATTTAAGACCAATACTAAGTTTCCCTACTCGCTTCGGTGGCCGCATGGTCTTGCAATAGATTACACTGCTGATGACAGATGCAGACACACTTCCTCTAAATTCAACCTCACTCATCCCTAACACGTTAACGTGATTATTACATATGCATATAGAAAGCCAGTCACCATACAGGTTAAAAGATTTGGTGATAAGGAACACCCCTGCCTATCTACACACTATTGGTGTCACCTATATCAAATATTATTTTTCCTCTTTTCTTTATGTACAAGTTTCCTATTAATCTTCAATCTCTCCAGTCGATTCCTATTTCTTTAAGCATCTTCATCAGTATATTCTAGTTTACACGGTCAAATGCCCTTTTCCAGCCGATGAAAAACACACATACCCCTTCTTTTGACGTCTAGGACTCATTCTGATACTATCACAATGGTTTCTCTGGTTCCTTTGCCTTTCCTGAAAACAAATTGATCTTCTCCTAATACTTCTTCTATATTCTTTTCGAGGAATGCCAGGCCTCTACCGTGGTTCGGATTCCACGTTAAACTGTAGGTCCTCCATTTCATCTCACAATCACCCTACCATTACACATTAGTGTAAGTGCGTATAACCCGACCGGGGTAGTAAGACGCGGTGCTAATAATAATTCTTTTCATATCATTTATAGCCTTTTCCACTTAGCTCTTCAGAAAACTAGATTCTTTCATCCTTCTCCATTTCTTCTTCTAGTTCTAGTTCCATATCTTCTGCTCTCTTGTCTTTATTATATAATTCTTTTATGTATTGCTCCCATACTGCTGTTACTTCCTTTTGATCGTTCACTACCTTTCCTGATTAATCTTCTATGTCTTGTGTTTGAATTCCGTTGATTTCCTTTTGGCCTAGTTCCCTTTCTTTTGCTTACATCATGTCACATCTGCTAGTTATTTGTAATTCCATTATATCATTACATTTCTCATTTATATGCTCTTCTCTAGGCTTGTCATTCTCTCTTCTTAGCTCATTGCCCAACCTCTTATAATTTTGTCTTCCTTGTTCACTGTTTAATTTCTTCCATTACCATATTAAAAAAATAAAGCGTTTAAAACACAAGCTTTATTTTTCTCACCATTTGTCTTAATACTCGCTCGGGATGTACACTTTTAATTAGGTTAATGTAGTAGGGATGAGTAAAGTAGAATTTAGAGAAAATGCTGTGTGGAGGAAGAGTGTAAAACCATTTAATAGAAACTACCGGCATTATATTTATATACGACCTTGAATCGAGCCGCTACCTCCCTGCCATAGGTTGTCCTGTCACTTGCACGAGTGACACCTTCAACCACACAATCACTAATGGCGGCCATTCTTCATTATTAAAAGAAATATAAAATTAAATGTTTAATAAATACAAAGTTAAAATACTTCAGTGGCGACAAACGCAATTTAAATATTAAATGGGAATCCATGAAATAAGGGGATAGCCATTTCTGGTTACTGAAGTGTATTTATTATTTGTAAATATATATTGGAATAGTTGATTAATACTCTCTTTGCTTTATATTTTGTTAACATGTTTGTTATGATGCTTTTACAGACAGCTGACATGTATGCTACACCACAATG
Organism: Timema genevievae; assembly: GCA_902155825.1. Taxonomy (NCBI): domain Eukaryota; kingdom Metazoa; phylum Arthropoda; class Insecta; order Phasmatodea; family Timematidae; genus Timema; species Timema genevievae. The sequence goes on along the minus strand of CABFWO010003238.1, from coordinate 46,143 downwards.
GCTACAAAGCAAGAACAATGATGAGTCTAGAAGAGGGGGCTCCCATAAAGCTATCCAAACACTCACCTCTACAAACTCACCCACCTGACAATGAACAAAAGGATACAATAATTTTAAAACGCACTCTCAAGGAACGAGCAAAAACAGATGAGTCTACGTGTGACAGAAATTTTTGCATAAGAATCGGATAGGTGAGAAAATGTATACATTTGATAAAAGCCAAGGCAAGCCACACTTGCCAGAGCTGAATTAATAAATTATCCTCCCATTCAGTTAATCCATTAAACAAACAAGTAATGGAAAAAGATTAATTCCGGAAACTATTTTTTAGAAAATTTTAAGAATCAAGATGGTGGATTTATAAATAAATGAATAATGGCCTTCTCTTGCAACCAATGAACGTCTAACGCTGCCCCCCCTCCTATACCTCACAGCAAATGAGAATTACGCTCCTCCCTCTCTTTTATCTTATAAAAAAATAGTTTTCAGAAGTAATCTTTTCCACTACTCTTACAGCCATTCATTACATTATTTAGTGTGATAGTGAACAGTTTACTAATAGAGTACTGTCAAGACTTGCGCACCCTGGCAGTAATCCATGTGCCGCCCGCTCCTGCATCTGTATACTATTTGCAAAAATAGGGTGTATTAGTGTGATAGTAAGTGAATGTGGTTCATTTCTCAGGAACCCTGCAGCTTCACAGAGAATATCAAATACATGTGTTGTTCACACAACGAGATGGCAGAGGAGGACGCAACTTTCACCTATTCCTCAAGATCTAGTAACTTTTGTAAACTCATCTGTGGCAGGAACGCTACAGAAACACGCGTTTCCAGCAGCCGTTCACCCATGAAATCATAAACGATACAGATGGGGATGTGATAGCAATAGTCTTTTATAGTAGGGAATTTCTGGATTAGGTGGGCAGATATGGAGAACTTGTAGGGATATCAATTGACGCCACATTTAAAGTGGTACCGAGGAGACCTGCAGGGTTACAACAATTGTTGAGTGTACATGTACACATTCAAGGCATTGTAGGTATTTTTCTCTAATAATAATGCATTTTTACAGTTTAAAAGCATTGAACTTTTAATAAACAATATTTTTAAAATAAAAGTCTTTTCTGTTTTGGAGCTTTGTTGGGAATCATCAAAACTCATCTAACAAGCAAACACTTTTACTAGGTATTACATTGAAGCTGTGCACTGTACTTTATACTGTCTACAGGATATACCAGTATTCTTTGCCCTCATGGCGAAAAGAACGCAGCTTGTATATAGGCACTGGTGATAAGTGTGTTCAAATCTGTTACCAATGATTGGATTATACCTTCAATTATGACTGATTTTGAGCGTGCTTTAATGAGAACCCTGGAAGGTCTCTACCCCCAGGTGAACCAACATGGATGTTGGTTCCATTTTTACCAGGTTTGCATTACATATTTTAATGTATTTAAAATATATTTGGTAGATACAGAACCGCTTCACATTTCCTCACGAGCTTGAATAAAATAATAGTGTATTTGCCAGAATAGACCTCTGCGAAATCCTCAACGGGTTGCGTTTAGGGTAATTTAATTTGCCAAAGGGGGGTTTCACAAACACACTCTAGCCAAATACCTAAATATTTTATTGATATTAATTCTCTCTATCTTATTTTATTTAGGTTTGTAATTTAAAGTCCCTAATTACCGGCACACTAAAGCATATTTAAATAATAATATGAATATGAAAGTTTTGTTTTCTATTATAAACTCAACACTTCCGTATTAGAACATGTAGAAGGAATTAAACCGGTGTTGAAATCTTTTCATATGTTTGTATCACTCAACAGGCTGTGTGGAGATATATGAGACATGGTTGGGGAGCGCAATTACGTCATAATCAAGAGTTAATGAGAGCGACCAGAATGATTATGGTGTTGCCTCACTTATCGGCAGAAAGAGGTCCTCCTTCTGGTCAGGTGATTCCCCCCCCCCCCAGATGGTTAAAAGAGACGGGGGTGGTAAGACCCGGGCCTAAAAACAATTCTTTTCATCTCATTTATAGCCTTTTCCCCTAC
>CABFWO010003238.1:27488-41669 GCA_902155825.1 Timema genevievae | reverse complement strand
CAGAGCAGCCTGTCCCAGCCTCTATCGCAGAGCAACCTGCCCCAGCCTCTGTCGCAGAGCATCCTGCCCCAACCTGTGTCACAGAGCAGCCTGCCCCAGCCTCTGTCGCAGAGCAACCTGCCCCAGCCTCTGTCGCAGAGCATCCTGTCCCAGCCCTTGTCACAGAGCAGCCTGCCCCAGCCTCTATCACAGAGCATCCTGCCCCAGCCTCTATCACAGACCATCCTGCCCCAGCCTCTGTCACAGAGCATCCTGCCCCAGCCCTTGTCACAGAGCAGCCTGCCCCAGCCTCTATCACAGAGCATCCTGCCCCAGCCCTTGTCACAGAGCAGCCTGCCCCAGCCTCTATCGCAGAGCAACCTGTCCCAGCCTCTATCCCAGAGCAGCCTGCCCCAGAGCAGCTTGGCCCAGCCTGTGTCACAGAGCAGCCTGCCCCAGCCCTTGACACAGAGCAACCTGCCCCAGCAAGGGTCAATATCAATGTTGAGGAAGATGCCCCTGAAGCCAATGCAGAATCACATCCTCTAGGCAATTGCACTGTGTGTTTTGAAAATCAGATCACACACATCATGGCACTTTGTTTTGTGTGGCAGGTGTGCCGAGGAGCTACATAGGCATGCACTCTTTTACCACTGCTCTTACTGTAGAGGAAAAATAGAGAGTATTTTATGAGTGTATCTCCAATAAAAGTGACATTTCACATAAGGTAGACAAGGGCAAAGGTGCTTGCATAGCTTTCTGTATACCAACTATTGAAACATTAGTTCTCACACTGGTCTATTATTTGTCTCAGTATAACTGAAGGCTGTGAACAGATCTATGAAACATCCGTTCATAAAAGGGTCTAATGTTTGTCTCAGTAACAATTATTGATAGTTTTTATGAAAAATACTTATTCAAGGGTGGTTTATTTATAATAGATATTGATGGAGTTACAAACCATAATAGTTTATCTTAGAAAGGATGTAGGCCTACCATTTATTTTAGTAGTTTTAATGATATTCTAAATTGTTTTGATAGATATAAATGAGGCTATTAGCACCTGAATTGGTGATTGTTGTTACATATAAAACCAATGTACTTTTTGTTTTTCACAATGTTATATGAAAGTAATTTCTAACAAAATTTTTATCAAATTTTTTAAGAGTTTATAGGAGTTTTGTATTGGTGTTTGATGTTCAAAACTTAAACAAACTTCATCATAGCCGAGATGCCTAGGCAACTTGATCTACAACACTCCTAAAATAAATACACCATAATTTTGTTTTTTACTTCTCTGGAAAAAATTGTGTAGATAAAAAGGGTATATTTTTAATTTGAAGATTATATTCTTATTTTATTAATTCATCTTTGCTTTTCGTTGCACCACAACAATTTGAATTTACAAATTCAAGTCTCCAAGTTTGTTTAAGGACATTAGATTTCTGACAAGTTAGAAACTCTCCCCCCTCCCAAGGGGAGTCAATTGATCCTATATTCCTATTGGTTGTACGTAGAAATGTGAGACTGAAAATCTTCCCTATATTTTCTTAGGAAAATTTTCCAAAACGGAAAATTTAAGGTTGGCGAAATACATGAGAGTAGAAATGCTAACTTTTTCCCTGTCTGGAACAGATGAGTACTTTTTAAATCTAACTAACTACTTAACTTCAAGATGAACACTATCCTTGTAATCAACTTTACCAACAAGGGTAGTCAGGCACATAATCCTTTCAACCAAACCTACCTTCATAGTGAGAGTGAAGCCTCGTTTATTATGTAACAAGTTGGACCCAACATGTTGGGAAGCTGCGTTTACTGTCGCCAACTTGTTGGAACAACATCCTGGGTCCTCCGCCTTTTTTTAGTCAGTCTATACATTTCTAGCCATAGATAACGACATATTACTTGCCGTTATTGTGTTGACAGGAAGTGTACTCTTGCAGAAAAACCAAAACTTAAGAAACGGTAGGGCGTTCAAAGTTTTTTTTGGCTAAACGTCGAATTGAAGGTGTGTACATGGGAATAATGAGTTACCTACATTGGTAAAGTGGAGTCGATAGCCTTATACACATGTAACATCACAAAGAACAATACTTTTGATATAAATCAATTAGTTTAACTGTATTAGCCTTGTTCCATTCAATCACAATCACAAAATTATGCAAGCCCTGATTTTAAAAGTTAAACTAATCTGAAAATAAAACGCGTGCTTCACCAAGGTTAGAGACTCATTCAACTCAATAGCGCATGCACAGAACTTCCCAACTTGGCCAACATGTTAGGTTGGTATTATCTCCAACAAATGATCCAACACAACCCAACACAACTTGTTGGCTCTGACCGGCTCTCCCAACACCAACATGTTGGCCAACATCTCCTAACAAGTTGGGAGTGCGTTTATATTGTAACACAACTTGTTGGGATCGTGTTGGCCAACATGTTGTGTTACAATATAAACGAGGCTTGAGAGGAGAGAGTCAGGCACACTATCCTTGCAACAAGTCATCTCTAGTTTTACGTCAGAGTAGGGTTAGCTGTGTGTGGAGCGTTGAGGGAAATACAACTTGATGGACCTGCAATGTATTTGTTCCCAAAACGCGATGTAATTGTATACACCTCTTAACAACATTAGTTGAAAATATATTATACTATATATTATGTGTATAATATATTATGTGATGTAATTGTATACACCTGTTAGCAACATTAGTTGAATATATATTATACTATATATTATGTGTATAATATATTATGTGATGTAATTGTATACACCTGTTAGCAACATTAGTTGAATATATATTATACTATATATTATGTGTATAATATATTATGTGATGTAATTGTATACACCTGTTAGCAACATTAGTTGAATATATATTATACTTAAAGTCATTCCCCTGTTAACCTATATTTTAATATTTGCAAATAAATACTAAAATAATAAAAATTAAAAGTGTTCCTTTAAATGTCATTATTTTAGTCATGTTTAGAACTTAATCATAGAAATACAATTTTTTTAAATCCCGTTTTAATTTCTTCATTTTTCACCTTCAAAATACCCAGTTTGTAGACAAGGACCCAGGTCTAAAAGTAACTCTGACACCACTATCTGAATACATTTCTTAGATACTGACCTATACAACAATGGAAATTGATAAAAATAAGAAATTATAAACTAATTGAGAGAAGAAAGTCCACTTAGGAAAGGAGGTGAAGATGGTTGAACAATCCAATGCACAAAGGTGACATCTTCCTTTCTTCTGTTTACTATAGTAAAAGTAGTCACACAAACATTTAAACATAAAGTTTTTGTATTTTGGCATTGTAGCCTTTATCAAAAAAAGAAAAAACACAACTGTCTCCAGTTTGAATTAACACAATGGAGTATTCCAGTGTTTTTCTTATATTTTTTTGATAAATGCAATAATGTTGAATTATAAAAACTTTGTTTATGTTTGAATGTGTGTGACTTTTTTACTCTATAAGCCAGAAGATGTCACCTTTGTGCAATGGATTCTTCCTACATTTTTTCCTTTTCCCCTACATCACAGACAAGTAAGAAACAGACTCTCAACCTTACGGGGGTTTAGCTGTGCTCCTTTTGCCAGCTTGAGTCCTTCAACACTGGCTTCACTTGTGTTACTGCTGGGTGATGATAGGACTAACCACAGCGATCTTAGTGTTGAAGGACTCAAGATACCAAAAGGAGCGCAACAATTTTAACCTTGAGGTTGGGTATCTGGGTATATTATTTGTTTGTGACCTAGGTGGACTTTCTTAAATCAATTTTCACTTAATTAGTATTTTCAATATCCACTATTGTAAAAATCATTTCACCATTGGATACCAGTACTAACTTAAAAACAAATAAATAAGGTGAAATATTTAAGCTTATTAAATGACGCCTCTCCCAGCTAGAAACCAAATGTATGTTTGACAGTAAATGAAATATTGCCTTTGATAGGAATATTACCTTAGGAATTTCCTCAAAATACCCTTAGACCCTTCTACTTGTCTCTATTTGACTCTCACATCGGCTACCTCATTGTTAGTTAAGGCTGCGACTGACTAAATCTCATAAGCCACTCGTAGCTCTACAGAATATGACACTCAAATAAACTTCCCTCTACAAATTATATGAGTAATCACTGACATTTTACCCCTAAGGTTCTCATTGGGTGTCACCATATTCAGTAAGTGTGCCTCAAAATTTACCCTGTTATAATAATATTGTTGATAGAAATTAAAATGACAAGGATATCAGAGTTTGCATCTCGGGCGGGTGCACTAAGAGTGATTTTTCTAAATAAATTTCCACTCTCCCTTGATGCAAATGCAGGCACACTTCCTCTTAATTCAACCTAACCTCATTCCTAGCACATTAGCATAATAATTAGTATGTATGTGTGCCTGAATAAAATTAAATAGCAGTAGTTTAGTTTGTAATAAATTTAATAAAACTTTTTGAAAGCTTTAATATATTTTTTTTCAAGATAATTTAATGGCTTCCAATCAAACAGTAGCGTAATTAATAAGAAACATGAGCCTGTTGTAGGACAAACACACGCTCATTTCCTGTTCGACTGAGAGAAGTTGCCCCCTGATCATGAGCATGTCTGAGTCTCATAGCATTGCCAACTTGTACGTTCAATGGACCTACTAGGACTCGCGACAAACAATAGTGTGTCGTGTGTGAAAAAATGTAAACCACTGCTCTAAGGGAACTAATTATATATGATTCAGCAATTATATTGTTTTAAATAAGTAATAAAAAAACCTTTTGCTCAATCAAAATGAACATAAACCAGACACATGGCCATTTAACTAGAGCATATACTAATAACCTTTATATTTTCTCATGTTAACACAGTGAATTACAGACTAAACTATATTTGTCATAAAGGGGCATGCTAGCTAAATAAAATCTATAATGGTTTGTTTTAAACTAACCACAATAAGAATAGAGCTTAAACTTTCTTGGGAGTCTCTAACTAAATTTTCATTTTTCTATGAACTTAACTATGAGTAGCAATGTACAATATTATGAATATTAAATACTTAGGCCTGTGTATGTAAATAATCTATACTCACATATGTGTGTGTGTTTGTATTTTGTGTTGTTTGTCTAGTGTATACATATTTTATTATTATTATTATTATTATTCTCTTTTCTACTTTCCAAAATTACCTCATTACTACTGTGTGGAAAAATTCCTTCTCATACACACCCTAGTTCTATTACATTATTCCCGCCATCCTTTACTATATGAATACATCATAATATATTCATAAAGTAGGCCTACTGTTATCTTTCTTGTTTACTAAATTTTTATCTTTGTATTATTAATGTAATGAGCTCATTGCTCATCATAATGCCACAAACAATCAAACATTTGTCACAAAATATTACTCATATTCCTCGGCCATGTTGCACAACTTTGACTGGAAAGCGACAATTAGAACTCATATAAATGTCCATCCACATAAACAGATTTCAATGTTCGAAAAATAATTAAGAATGTTAAACTTTAAGCCTTCTACAAAAACAATTATTGTCCAATTATCTTGTCTAAACACACAACTCTTACTAGTGAAATTACAGGGCATAAACTATCACACATCGCACAAATGGGATCTATACAAAATAATATATATAAATGGTGTTGTAGATATTTTAACACACAATAAATAATATGTTTACTACTATAAGTTATCCCAACATAACAAATCCAACCTTCCTTGCATTAATAAATAAAATTGTATATAAGTTGGAAATGTATTGTTAAAATAAAATATACAATATTTTTTTAAATTGGAATGGTATATAATGATGTGTTTCTGAATATGGACGGCGTGTGTATCAAACAGAATTTTAAGACTTTTTTTTTATAGTAAAAATTGATTTTTGCCAACTGAAAGGTTAGGTTTTTCATAGGTTTCGAGGGTTTGTATTTAACAAACTATTGCATACTAAAATAATTTTGGTGTCATATAGTGACATTTCCATTCCTTTAGATAGTTACATTTTTCTAACTTTTAAACCTAGAAACAATATTAAAATTGTTATTATTGAATTATTTTTGTGTGTAGTAATTTTTATTATTAAAGGAAAATAACTATTTGAAAGCAGTATGTGCACGCATCCCCACCAACAATTACATGTCAGTTTCAAGTTATAAAGACTAATGTTAATAGATATCAACTTGTTATTCTCTGTCCCAAATATAAATAATACTTTATATTATACATTTCCTCATTATTTTCCTTTTGGTTACATATAAAACACAGGAAATTGACCTTCGCTTTTACGAGCTGAATTGTTCCTGAGCGACACTCTCAAAGGATGCCTTTGTAAGGCAAGCCCTTAGGGTAATGTTCTTGGAAACACTTTTCACGCTATAAGATACAAAAGTTGTCCATTCGAATAAAATAAAACACAAATATTTGCATTTACAAACATTTATTAGTTAAAATAAACACTTACTACCATACTGAAAAAGAAAACATAAATATGTATTTAATAGTTAAGAGCATTGCAAAAGAGTTCTCACTTAGAACACAGACTGCATAGAGACCATTTTGAGTCACCTGGGTCGTTGACTCGGTATCTCTACGAAGGCGAAAATTTCTTAAGTTATGGATACAAATGTCACTAAGATCATTATTCAATTACAGTCTGATTTCCATAGGAAGCCCTTTATTTGAAAACTGGAAAATCGTGTTGTCACATTGGTGTTAATAAAAATATTACATATGTATTTATGTTATTAACCTTAGCTCAGTTGGTATCCTATATATTTACTTAGCCGAGAGCCCCGGGCTCAATTCCCGGAATGGCCGAAACATTTATCATTGGTGAAATGTGGACTTACTCTTTCACAGTGATGAATTAACAGTCTCATATTGGATGTTTTGCCTGTCCTAATATTAAGTGGGATTATAAGGGATATGAAGCTACGACAGGCCTGACAAGCCGGTAGTGGAAAATATGTGGCTTGAATAAAAAACTTAACCCGCCTCGGTGGCGCAGTTAGCTAACGCGCTAGTTTCATGTTGAGCTAGACTGCTGAGGACGGGGAGAGCAAGGTTCGAATTTCGGTTAGGTGAACTGAGGGTGATTTTCCTAAATGGTTTTTCACTCTTCCTACATGTAGATGTGGGTTCTCTTCCTCTAAATTCAACCTTCACAATTCCTAAACCATTAGCGTAATTAGTCCTTAAACGTATAACCCGAACGGGTAGTAAGACGCGGTGCTAAAAAAACTGACCACCGGCTGGAAACGGTAATGGATGTAAAAATGTATTTTATTAATCTGGTTTAATGCGCTAAAGAGGTACAAGAATCTTAAAGTAAGTATTATTGGAAACCTTTAATAACTTTTTAGTTAATAAATCAAATAAAACATATTTCTAAAATGCTAAATTTGACTTTCAATCAATGTCGAAAGTGGGCTTCCTATAAAATCAAAGTTTGGTTGAAAAATTACACCTGGATACTAGAAGTGAACCTAACACTCAGGACTACCAAGTCACTGGTGGATATAGTTTATAATGATAGTTCCAAGTAGCTGATTAATTCCACACGTCCAACTGCCTTAAAACCACAGGACTGTTTCTGGATAGCTCATTGGTACAGCATTGGCGCACTAGGTCACATGTTCAATTCTCATGTTCATGTGTGTCAATTTAACTAATTTAATCATCAGTAAATCTCCGGTCGACTCAGCACCAGTTGCATTAGACACTACCTTAGCGCGGTCACAAAAGTGTATTAAGTCATTAGAGAGGGAGTATTTATAGCACATTATTTTGGACTTTTTACATCATACTGTTGGTCACGTGGTCTAATATGTTATTCTCATGGTGTGCTATAACGTTCCAATCCCAGTCAGGTATACTCGAGTGTTTTTTACTAAACAGTTTCCCACTATTCATCCATACAAATGCAGGTACATTTCTATTAAACTTCTACCTTCTTCATCCCTACTCCAGACATCATTAATGTATTAGTGAGCAGGTACTAAAATGCGGTGAAAACAAATGTTTCCAATGTTTTATGTTTTTGTGTTGTATGCTCTTGATTACTAAACTTTGGTTCTAAAAACCATTTCTGGGACCCTTTCTTAACAACTGCAATGCTATATATATTGTGGTTTATTGAGGTTTTACTAATAAATAATTAATACTTCAATAAATATGTTAGTATTTAATACATAGCAATAAATATATTAGAGAAAGTCCTCAAAAATCTCAACTTTAGAATAAAAGTTAGACAGTCAATAAAATAACAATACTCAATAAAGAACATAAAATGTTAAAAGTTATTCAAAACTCTCAATCCTTAAGATGCACTTTACGAACTAACTATATGTCAACATATGGCTTAAATACCCCCATAACCTCCCTTCCTATCCGGTTCACCGTGGTAACTCACTGAACCTTCCTACTCGGTTCACCGCAATAACTCGCCGAACCTTCCTACTCGGTTCACCGCGGTAGATCGCCTAACCTTCCTTCCTACCCGGTTCACCGCGGTAATTCGCCGAACCTTCCTTCCTGCTTGGTTCACCGCGGTAACTCGCCAAACTCTTCCTACAAGTTTTCTCCCTACCGCACTCCAATGGGCCTTACCATAAAAGGGTACGTGAATACTATTATCAATCGGGGATGACGACACATTGACTACCCTGGTGGTGATATGTTTGCTTGTTAATTAAAAACCATCAGTTTTATTTGCTAGGCTGGTGCCTTCTTGGTTTATATGTTATGGTCAAAGAAACTGGTCACGTTGCGAATTGGCTGGACTCCTCGCACATTGACCGGTTATTCCAGCCAAATCGTGAAATATTGATCGGGGAAAGTTTTAGTTCACATTCTGGACAGCCCAATTGCAAATTGACCAAGACAGTATGGCCATTATTCAAAGTTTTGGATAGTATGACACAACACAATCTCATCCTAACTTAGTCCAACCTAACTTAACCTAACCTAACCCAACCTAACTTAACCTAACCACTAGATTGGGGGTACTCGTGGGGACCGGATGGCAGACCGGAGCCCCCCTTAACGCCCCCCTTTGGATTGGATATGACTTAAATTAATTGTAAACTTGGTAATACATATATATAATAGGTGATAAAATTTACTAGAAAGGAAATAGCCAAAGCCAATAATGATAAAGAAATATTATATATTTCGTGTTTTGGCCAGATTCCTACCGCCATATCTAGAACTGGCCGGCCAAAGTCTGAATTATTGGTACATTATTGTATATTTTATGCTTTGGCTAATTTCAGTGGCTGGTCATTTTGCAAACTGGCTAGACTTTGACCATGAAATATATATATATACATATATATATACATATATATATATATATATATATATATATATATATATATATATATATATATATATATATATATATACGTTCAACGTTCAATGGTATCGCTGTTAAATAATGTTATGATTGCTTACCTGTATACCTCTTTCATCGCAGCACAAACAAGTTTGATTGGTAGAAACTTGGCTGCTTTATAGCCAATGTCAAATGGTGTATAAAATACAACATACCTGAAATCAAAGTTGTATACAAACATGGCGAACTGGCAACAGTTTTAAAAGTTAGGTGTCCTGGATTAAACAGATGATAAATTATGTGAAACTGCTTTTGTTTTAATTAAAAGTGTAGACTACATGCGAGGGAGGAATTGGGTATTTACCCTGTTCCCCCACCCCCTCTTAATATCAGCTTTACCTAATTTATATTTATTTGATAAAAATAAATAAACAATAACATTTTTATATATACATGATAATTTTATTAATCAATGTAATTTGTTTATGTTGGTAAAAGCCAACTCCTAGCCATGAAGAGCCCTCCATGTACTTGCATTTTTCAGAATAGTGGTTTGCACACCCCACTAAAGAGGATAATAAAAAAAAATCCAAAACATTAACATTCAATGAGGTGTTTAACCCAAATGGTTAGTAAAGACGTGGTGCTAAAAAAAATAGGGCCTGCTAAATTATATTTATTTAATATTATGTATGGTATGAAAACTAGCTCAAAGTTAATTTTAAATAACAAATTTCTTCAAAATGTGTAATTTTTGAAATAAAACTGTTATTTTTTTTAAAGTATTAGGATATTTTGTTTAACTTTTATTCGTGAACTAAAAAATATCATGTAGTTTTAACACATTTGATTGCTTTTTAACCAAACACACTAAAAAAAATTAATTGAACTTATATTTTTCAAACCTTCGCTCTTAGTTTATAAAAAATTCAAATTTCTTCTTCTAGGGGCATTAATTTGACTCTGGTGGTTGGGGGCATATATCCCCCTCTAAACCCTTCCCACCCTCTATAATTTGTTCTATCAAAGACCTTCGTTATTATTCTATAAGTATTCAAATGCAAGTACCAGGGATGACGGAATAAAAATAATACAATTGTATTTTCCTTCTTAGTCAATTTAATTAATCATGGGAATAGAAATTATACGATAATCCATAATGAAGCATTAATGAAAGCTTTTGATGATATATTAGATTAACTCTATAAATAATAAATCAAATAAAACATATTTCTGGAATTCCCAATTTTAGTGAGTCGCAATCAATGTTGGTGGTCAAAAGTGGGCTTCCTATAAAAAAACAACATGGTTTACAAGGTTGCCACTATCCTAATATAAAATTCTCTTTTTTTTTCCAGAAGGAGTTTACATTCTTCAAGACACTTGCTAGATTAGTATATAGAAATTGAATTATTTTTTTTATAAAATTGACCATCGTTTATAAAAAGATGATTTGACCTTGATGAGGAATTAGATGCAGTTTTGTTTAAGGAGATAAGGGGAGTGATAAGACATGTATTCAAATATGCGTGCTTTCACTGGACTTTTCGTTCGATGCAAAGATCTACTATTTAAAGCTTGAACTATAATGTCCTAAATATTACAGTACCAATATATTTACTTAGGTTTTGTGTGTGGGTGTGTGAAATTCCTTGTGTTTTCCTGGTTTTTTTCAAGACACAAAAAATTCCCCGGCTCTCCTCATGTTGGAGCGATATGAGTATATAAAAATGTTGTAGTTTTGTGTGCAACAGCCCACTTTTCTTGAAACTTCCAGCACAATAGTTTGATTATTTCTGTGGTTAGGAAGTATGTGTTAGGATTAAACTAAGAAATACTTCATTTTATTTATAATATTTTTCAAGCAGATTCAACACAAACTATATATAAAATAAAAAGTATAAATCAAAATAATATTTGTAAATCTTGGATAAAAACATCCTATTAGTTATAATTTATTTTGATGTGAATACTGATTGACCAATTTAACTTTGCCAATTAAATAAAACACTCATTAACATAACAATATTTCAATTACAAAATGTAAAAGGGTAATCATGGTCAATGGTGGTGGAACCGTAGGTGGGAGTGAAGAGCATTAATCTCCAAAATATAATTTGCCCCCATCTATATTTATTTACCTCCCCTCTGATGTTCTTCTAGAATATAAAGCTGAAATATGACCTTGCATCAAACTCTAAATAGCTTCTAGAGTAGGGCTATTCAATTGGCGGCCCGCAGGCCACATTCGGCCTGCCAAGCTCAGCAGATTGGCCAACAGATAGAAAGTCCAACTACTGTATCACTAGATATGTGTTGTATAGTTCAGATGGTATGTAGAGGCGCCTGACCTTGAAGGCCAAAGAGATCTTCAGTCTCTTATCAGTGGTGGGGGAAGCTGCAAGCTCAGTGTTACTCGGTCCTTGGCGCCCCCAACATCATGTGTTTGCAAGGGAGTGCGAGCTTACTCTCCAGCGGCATACATCCCCTACTCTAGACCTGGCATTTCTCCCTCCAAGCGCCACCACATAACGGCTGAGCTTTTGAACTTGAACAAGTGCATGTGGCCGGGCGACAGGGTGGCTGAGAGTGACTCATACCTCTTCTCCTCTCCAGCCAACAGCAGCCGATGTCTCGCCAATTGATACTTGCCTGGCTTATTGTTCCTGCCTTATTTATAGTAATAGCTGAGTTTTTTGCTTGTAATCAGTTTTATTGTAAGTTTTCTAGAATGGCACTTTCTACTTTGTGTAGTAAGGAAAGGAAGTTTGACGATGAGAATAAATTTTACTGAAATATATCAATATTATATATAGTATCAAATTATGTTTCCCCGTCTCCCCTTTTAAACTACAAAAGTATAATCTAATAACATTCCAAATTACTACCAGATTGAATTAAATGTCTAGCCCGCCAAACATTATGATTTTTTGGATAATTAATTGAATAGGCCTGTTCTAGAGGCATCTAATTTTCAATAAATATATTTGCAATATATATAGATTTATATATATTTATATATAGATATATATACTATATAGATTTTCAGGTTCATCTAAGTTTTTCAAATTTTCTGGAGGAAGACACTCAAGATATCTTGGGAGTTGGAAGGGTAGGGGCCAGACCCTCCTTTGGCTTGGTGGGCAAAACCCTTCAAAATCCTTTCATTTTTTGTAATCACCCTCGTCCCTCGCACCCCCCCTCGCACCAATAAGGTACCACCACCATTGATGATGGTAGCCTGAAAACAAATTCTATGATTACATCCATCTAGGTACTTGCATAAACCATAAATGATTGTTAAAAGAATTTGAGGAAATTGTATTATTTACAAGGTGGCTACAAACTTTTATCATAAAATTCCTTGACTTTTCCAGATAATTAAAAAGATTCCCAGCTTAAACTTTTTACAATTTTTCTTGGTGAATGGCAATCATTTCACTAGTGTAATTATTAAATATTTTGTAAAACACTCCTAACCGGTACTAAAGATAAACAATATAAGTTATTTTTCCAATCTTTAATGTTTTATCTATTATTTGTGTTCCTCTGTGTAAATATTAATAAACAATCCTGTACAACCATCTCATGTTAGAATAACATATCTAGGCAATACATTTTGTTAACATTGAGAAACAAAAATCTCTCAATTTGGTTTAAATGTTTAGGTGCAGAATTAGTCAAGTATTTAAATTCTCTGACTTTTCCTTATTTTTGATTAGATGCCCTGACATTTCCTTGTTTTCTCTGACATTAAACAAGTACTTGACGACCTATCCAGGCTATCCCTCTTCTTCTTGTTTGTAGCCGCCATCTATTCACTATATACAGAGAATACCTTCAAAGTTAACCCTGTGATCCAAATGGTCAATCACTGTCTCCTTGTTATCGCTATCCTGCGGCTGCCATGATATATTTAAGTGCTCCCTTTGGCCAATTGGTTAAGTTGGTAGACTTCAAGCAGAAAATAAATTTAGAATCCGTTTATGAATTTGTTATAATATTATTCAGATCCTGGCACTAGTGTTGGGTACAATGTTAAGTGTGACGATCTAGATTAAGTCGGTTTGTAAGATGTGTGCCTCTTTAATATTGTATTTAGAAGAACATATTTAATTTCCCAAATATAACTCAGGAGACGACTATCAGTTAGGAATGTCTCACCAAACCACAGTTGCCACAACCAGTTGTCCGGTGTTCTTGAGGGGCGCCAGTATGGGTTCGCCGAGAAGTCCATTGCACAACATGCCGCCGGCAAACACCACCAGCATGGTAGACAGCCAGCATGACATGGGGTGTTTGCGGGAGAACGCATGGGCCCCTGGAACAAGTGTATCACCGACAAGAGTTAGACCTAATGATGGCATGCTAGACTATTAACTAGGAGGATGGAGGTTTTACTGAGTGCTGATATCTTAGCTCAATCATTGGTGTATGCAACACTAACATTGACTCGTGACATGGCCAAAAAATGTATCATTGGTTAAATTTGAGTTTCCTCTTTCACAATGAAGAATTTACAGCAATAGGAGTAGTTGTGTCTTCTAAATTAAGTTTTTTTAAAGTTCCATGTTAATATAATCAGTATGTTTAGAAAGTGAATGTTAAATATCCCAAATTAAATAGATAGACGTATAGTTTTATATCACAGTGTGTTTTTTACTTTCTCTCTATCTTACAGGTAGAGAAAGTATGGTGATCGTCAAAAAAATCGAACTCGAGATTTTGATGAATCTTGACGTTTCATGACTCCCTGAATCCGAAAAAGTGGTTTTTGAATTTCCGTCTGTCTGTCTGTCTGTACCTCCAACTAGAGCCTAAACTATTTTACCGATTGAGCT
>CABFWO010003238.1:0-26290 GCA_902155825.1 Timema genevievae | reverse complement strand
TCTTAGGTGGACAAAGATGCGCCTCTTTTCTCATTGATTCTATATCATTGTATATTATTTTATGCGTGTTCTTATGTGGAGTGGTGATGATACAATGTACATTATTCCGTTCAGAAATCTTACGAGTTTATAGAAAGAGAGAGAAAGTCTGTGCGGTGCGCCGTACCATTTATTCATCCAAGCTTAAGTCAAATGCTAGTTCATTTCTTTCAAATTCCCTTCCTGCTGTTAGGCGGTGTGGTTATGTTGCTATAGTTGGAACACCGGCATTAAAACTTAATATAGCAAGGGAAATTAGGGATGTAAATAAAGCTATTTTAAAATCACAGCAGAGCATGTGTCAGAAAGAAATTTGTTGTACTTTCATGTTGAAGACCAGCGGTTTTCAAATGGCTTCATGCGGCCCTGTCGTGCTTTGTTTCGCGGCCAATGAAGTTTCTTGGAAAATTATATATTTTAGTAGAATTGATGTTTTTAACTGAGAAGCTGAAAGTTTTGACTTGCGTAAGAAAAGGAAAGCTCAAACTGATGTTAATTCAGTAATAAACCTAATTACGTTAATTTTTTTTAATAACTTGTGTATCTGCGTGAGTCCCTTTGTTCTTCCACCCCTTACTTGATTATGATGCAGTCTGCCACTAAAGTTGTGGATTCAATTGTGGTCCTAGGGCACTTTTAAGTTGGAAACCCCTGGTTTAGATGAACATTATAAAATGTTACAACACATCACTAGAGTGCATTATATTTTATTTGAACAGAGTGTACATAAATTGTGTACCGGTACATGTGTTTAAGGTGGGATGGAAATGATAATGAGTTTAGGTTCATATTTTTACAGTTTTTGTAACAAAAAAAAGTTTTTGGCAAAAATAAATAAAATAACTTTGTTCTAGACGCTTGGGTTATATGCCTGTGCACTAGTTACACTGATCTATTAGGGATTAGGAAGGTATTTAATTTAGTGGAAGTGCACCGACATTTGCGTGGAGGAAGAGTGTAAAACCATTTAGGACAAACCACCCTTCATGGACCCGATTGGGATCGAACCCCAATCTCCCCATCTTCAGCAGTCTAGTTTATTGTGAGAATAGCGCCTTGGACCATGCGGCCACTGAAGCACGTCAATAAAAAATCTCTTCAGTGGATGAAAGCTTTAGTTTAATTTTCCACACAGGGTGAATATTTGTAATGGACATTAAGAAATTTGAACAAAAACTTTTTAAATGAGATGAAAAAGTCCTGATTAGATTCAAGGATATTCAAGAAATCTCAAGATTATTATTTCTAAAAGATTAAACCAAACATATCTAATCTACTGGAGGTATTATTTATAAATTTTTACCCAGAAAGGTTTTTTGCTGCAAAAACTGCAAATTTGGACTTTGGCCCATTTCCTGCCATCCCACCTTAAGAGGTCTGTCAGGTCACGTAACGAGCTTTTACAAAGCCTATAGCACCATTCTTTGTATTTTCATTGGCTTTCACCAATAAAAATAAAGTTCTATTTTCTAGAGCACCCTACATATAAAACTTTGATTTATTATATAAGGAAAATGTAAAGTAAGTGATATCAATAGTAAAAATATGGCTTTAATGACAAAATTATGGTTATTTCTTTCACGTGACAAAAATTGATGGTTGAATTAAATAAGATTGCAACTAAACAAATAATACATCATTGTTTGAGATCATCAGTTATGGTGTTCAATGAAAGAGAAGCTGAAACAGTGAAATAATTTGAGTTGTCATGGGAATTGTAAAGAGGAATACATACAGTTGGGTTTCCTTATGGGCCTCAGTATACCTGGCCAGGATTCTAACCTCAATCTCTTCACTGGAGTGGTGTCTAAGACCATTTGATCGCTTGAGTCAGTAAGCTCAGTTAAACCACACGGCATCCCTCTTGCTATCGAATGGTTTTCCACTTTCCCTCCATGCAAATTTGGATACACTTTCTATAAATTCGACCTTCCTCATCTCTAACTCATTAGAGTTGCTACAGTAGCCCCATGGCTTCTTTGGTGCTGACTGACAGTTCACAGCTGACTTCTGACAGTCAACAGTTAGGTATATACCTAAATTTTGACTGTCAGAAGTGACAGCTGCTAAACACATGTTTTTGCAGATCATATGGTTCGGCGTAGGGATACATAATTTGGTGTGGTAACTTTTCAAAGCCGTCAGCTGTCAGCTTTGAGCTGTCACTCGGCACCAAAGAAGCCATGGGGCTACTTTAGTATACATGCGTATAACCTTAAGCCGCGGTGCTAAAAAAAAATTTAAAATATAAATTGCTTTCCTGCACATTGTGTTTTGTGAGAGTTGAGTCATCTAGCCCATTAACCCCCCCCCTTCCTGCACCCCTAACACTCACACGTCTTACTAGACCTAGGAGGAAGAACCTTTATGTAGCCTAGATATTAAATATTTGTCAGTGTTCATTCACCTGGAATTAAAAATTGGTTGCCCAGACCTGTTGTTATAATTTTACCAACTCAAAAATACTACCTGGGCTTTAATAAAATAACCCACTTAAAAATAAATGGTACAGAGCACTGCACAAACTTTCTCGCTCCATTGATTGAAAATGGAGAAATTTAATCAAAACTCGTAATATATGTGAAACGAAATAATATACACTCGCAAACCCAAACATAAATTTCGCTATACTTATGTAAAACATTTTTTAACTTCTATATTTTATTTTTAAAGAATTAATGTCCTCATTTGTATATTTGGATCTATAAAAAAGGAACGATATTGGATCCATAAGGGTCGACACTTCGTATTAAAATTTCGACTTCCGGTTAAAAATTTTCGACATTTTACTAGGGGTTGCACATCTCATGGTTATTGCATTGCTATTAAATTTAAATTCCTCATTTATAAATGTATACCAATAAAAAGGTAAATATTGACTAATGAGTCAAAATGATAGAGATAGATCATTGTTGTACAAACATTTCTTCTAATAGGTTAAAGAAAGAAAAAAGAAACTCCACTTTTTGAGAGACTTACTAATATTTACTTACTCTATGGCACTAGAGAATTATTGCGTTAAAACTTAAGTACTATCTCTTTACAACTAAAGCTCACGAAATAGCATTAATATGTTTGCCATTATCTCAGAAACTATTGGTTTTATAAAAATATATTTCAAATAAAAGTGTTTTAGTATTAATAGTAATACATTTTGCAATGATATGTTATTTGGTATCTCAAATAGTTGTGGAGTTATGGAAATTTCCGCTTTTGTAAAAAAAAACTAAAAGTCATTTTCATGGGAAAATGAAAATAACTATTTTACTTATAATCTTAATCAATGCCTAGATACAAATTTTAATCAAAATCATTAGAGTTGATTTTGAAAAATTTGATTTTTTTTCTCTTTTCCTCCTTTATTTCTACACTTTATGTCCTTTATTACTACACTTAATTTTAGGGTTAAACAGACACACAGACAGATAGCATTTCTAAAAGCACTTTTTGGATTCATAGGGTCATGAAACGTCAACATCTATCAACATCTCGAATTGGATTTTTTTTTTTACGGTCACAGTAATTTACCTTTAGTGTTCAAAAAGTTAAAAAATATATATATTTGTGAAGTCTATAGCTTGAACTTGAAAATGATTGGTTTTATAAAAATATGTTTCAATTAAAAGATTTTTATTATAAATGGACCTACATATTTGCAATTATAAGTAATTTCATATCGCAAAGAGTTACAGAGATATGATAAAAAAGTATTTAACTTACGCATCAGACCAGAACCCTTAAAGTCATTTTGACAAAAAATTTAGAGTAGCCATTTTGTTTGTAATTTTGATCAATGCATATAAATGAAATTTAATCAAAATCGTTAGAGCCAATTGATCAAATCTTTTTTTTTTTCTTTTAGCCCTTAAGGTTACCCTTAATTTCAGGGTTAGATATCCAATTCCAAAAACCTCTTGAGGTAACCCTATGAAAACCCTAAATACCAAGTTTTAGCCTGATCAGTAAAATAGTTTAGGCTCTACTCCGAGGTACAGACAGACAGACAAACAGAACTGCAAAAACCATTTTCACGGATTTGGGGGGTC
This sequence comes from Timema genevievae, assembly GCA_902155825.1. NCBI lineage: Eukaryota > Metazoa > Arthropoda > Insecta > Phasmatodea > Timematidae > Timema > Timema genevievae. The sequence goes on along the minus strand of CABFWO010003238.1, from coordinate 22,205 downwards.
ATTAAACGTCGAAATTCATCAAAATCTTGAATTAAACTTTTTTGATGATCACAATACTTTCTCTATCCCCAAGGTAGCAAGAAAGTAAAAACACAATAAAACCCACTTATTTTATTTTTCATACAAAGCAATTATTGTGTGATTGATTTTTGAAAATGATTAGCTTATTTCCAATTTAATAATTTAAATATTATTAATTACTTTTAATAAATAACTAACAGACAAATTAGAATTTGAACGTAACAAACCTAGCATAGGTTTAGATTAAACTTTTTTTAAAGTTATTTTAATTCATTTGAGGTATTTAACGTGTAATTTCTGAACCGACTGATAACATCAGAACACGGCATATAAATTAATTTAAATCTAGAACAGACACAACATCCAACCCCCGGCCGTTAACTCATCACTGTGAAAGGGGAAACCCACATTTCAACATTGATACATTTTTCGGTCATGCCAGGATTTGAACCCGGGACTCTTAGCTCAGTAGACAGACATGCTACCAACTGAGCTAAGGTGTCAGACTATAGATTAAACAATTATTGAATACTTTAAAAAAACTATCAGAGACAATTTAAACCATTCTTGCACTTGAACTTTTACTAATATAATTAATTAGAAGAATTGTGTTGACCATTATCTAGTGTTTATAAGCCCAAAAAACCCAATACAACCCAAGTAGGTTGGGCTGTTTAAAAATAAACCACTTTTTTAACTTTGATTTGAACCCATTAACCACTTATCCGCAGGCTCGGTACTGTTTGTCATGTAAACCACCAATATAGACTGCTAATATTGCAGTGAGTGCACAGTCCAATCTTACCAGAAGGATCTTATCTGACATCTAGAAAAGTTACTAAATCTACTTTCACATATTAACAGTCGCGGCTCGTGGATTTCAACATTGGGAGGGCTGCATTTGTAGAGGGGGGATTACTGGCGGGTTTGGGGGGTATGGATTTTTTTAAATTTAAGCCCTAAAAGTATCTTTTTAAGGTCATCCTGAGATTCTGAAAATAAGATATAAAGTAAGAAATCTCCCTCCCCCACCACACATAAAATTATACATATTCTTAACTTGCAACTGTAAAGATTACAGCTACTACTACTGCTGCTACTACAACTACTACTATTACTACTACCACCACTACTACAACTACTGCTACTACCACTACTACTGCTACTATGACTACTACTATTACTACTACCACCACTACTACAACTACTGCTACTACCACTACTACTACTGCGACTACTACTATTACTTCTGCTACTATGACTACTGCTACTACTGCTGCTACTACCACCACTACTACTGCTACTACTACTATTACTACTACTACTACTATTACTACTACCACTACTACTGCTACTACCACTACTACTACTGCTATGACTACTACTACTACCACTACTACTGCTACTACCACCACTACTACTACTACCACTACTACTGCTGCTACTACTACTATTACTACTACCACTACTACTGCTACTACCACTACTACTACCACTACTACTGCTACTACTACTATTACTACCACCACTACTACTGCTACTACCACCACTACTACTACTACCACTACTACTGCTACTACCACCACTACTACTACTGCTACTACGACTACTACTATTACTACTACCACTACTACTACCGCTACTACCACTACTACTACTGCTACTACTGCTACTACCACTACTGCTACTACTGTTACCGCTACTACTACTACTACTACTAATGCTACTACCACCACTACTACTACTGCTACTACAACTACTACTATTACTACTACCACTAATACTACTGCTACTACCACTACTACTGCTGCTACTACTACTACTACCACCACTACTACTACTACTGCTACTACTACTATTACTACTACTACCGCTACTACCACTACTACTACCGCTACTACCACTACTACTACTGCTACTACTACTACTACCACTACTACTGCTACTACTACTATTACTACTACTACTACCGCTACTACGACTACTACTATTACTACTACCACCACTACTACAACTACTGCTACTACCACTACTACTACTGCTGCTACTACTACTATTACTACTACCGCTACTACCTACTACTACTAATACTACTACTGCTACTACTGCTACTACCACTACTGCTACTACTGTTACCGCTACTACTACTACTACTACTACTACTACTACCACTACTGCTACTACTGTTACCGCTACTACTACCACTACTGCTACTACCACCACTACTACTACTATTGCTACTACAACTACTACTATTACTACTACCACTAATACTACTGCTACTACCACTACTACTGCTGCTACTACTACTACTACTACCACTACTACTACTGCTACTACCACTACTGCTACTACTGTTACCGCTACTACTACTACTACCACTACTACTACTACTACTACTACTACCACTAATACTACTGCTACTACCACTACTACTACTGCTACTACTACTATTACTACTACTACCGCTACTACCACTACTACTAATACTACTACTGCTACTACTGCTACTACTACTACTGCTACTACAACTACTACTATTACTACTACCACTAATACTACTGCTACTACCACTACTACTGCTGCTACTACTACTACTACTACTACCACTACTACTACTACCACTACTGCTACTACCACTACTGCTACTACTGTTACCGCTACTACTATTACTACTACCACTACTACTACAGCTACTACCACTACTACTACTACTGCTACTACAACTACTACTATTACTACTACCACTAATACTACTACTACTACCACTACTGCTACTACCACCACTACTACTACTACTGCTACTACAACTACTACTATTACTACTACCACTACTACTGCTGCTACTACTACTGCTACTACCACTAATACTACTGCTGCTACTACTACTACTACTACTACCACTACTACTACTACTGCTACTACCACTACTGCTACTACTGTTACTGCTACTACTACTACTACTACTACCACTACTAATACTACTACTACTACTACTACATTGTTATAAAAATTGTTATTTGCGAACACAATTATTTCAGCCCGACAAAAAATGTGTGCCGCGTAACCCTTGGCTGGACAGAGAAACTGGCTCTATGGGCTGCATTACAGAACAGCCCATACAAGCGCCAAATCGCGCAACCCTCTCCTTACCCCACCCGGGAGTTTTCCTCCCAATGACGACCATTAGTGCATGCAGCAGCTAGCCAGCTGGACTGCTCGAAGCCACAGCCCGGCATGGAGAAATATTATTGTGTTTCTACTTTCTACCTCATTGCTAGGTAGATGCACAGAATAAGGCTGTAGTGTGTAACAACCATAAATGATTAAGAGGGACTTTATTGTAATGTTTAAGCAGCTAGCAGCTAATACCATGATGATCATGATTATACTGTTCTTCACAAATAGTTCAGATAATTCAGGGAGGGCTGCAGGCCCTATACGACAAGCCGCCACTGCGTATTAATACATAAAGCCATGTGATCTGCAGCTGTCACTTTCAATAGATTTTTACTTACATCCATTGCTGTTTCCATCCTGTGGCCTGTTTCACTTTTTTATTCAAGCCATATATTTTCCACTATCGGCTTACTAGGCCTGTCATATACCTTATAATATAACTTAAGACTAGGACAGGCACAACATCCAGTCCCCCAGCAGTTGATTTATCAATGTGAGAGGTTAAACCAATATTTTAATCAATGATAAATTTTTAATAAATATTATAAATTATTATTATAAAATAACACTTACAATATAGTAAAATATTATCAATGGTGACTACCAAAAGAAGTTTCTATTTTATAAAGGGCATTTCATATGAAAATTGGACTATACATAGACTATGCTTTGTTAATATAAATTTAAAATGAATTATTTTTACTACTGGTAACATTGGATTTAGTAATTTTTAACCCTAAGCTGAACTTAACATTTCTTTTCAAGAACTAATATTTGTAATTACATATTTAAAGCTCAAATTAGGGTTAGTTTTTATTATTATGAATAACCAAATTGCTTTCTCCCAGTTGAGAATAGTTTGACAGATTTCCTGTTATGGCATTCAAGTTGTTATATAAATAATCTTTAAATTAAAAAAAACCAAGAATTTCATCAAATTAATATTTACTCAAAGTGTGCACTATTTTTTTAACCAGGAAAATTTCTTTGTTTCCTGATATTCTAGAAAGAATTCCTATTTTCCCCAACAACTTACTATACATTGTCAGTAAAGGTATATTGCTGTGCCTTTTAAGCTCACAAATACATTGAGTACTTTGACTTTCAAATCTTGAATGGCCATAGTAGCTAGTTTCATAAAAAAGTTAAATAGTTAATTATGAAAATTGATATTTTATTTATTCTATATTTTTTATAGAATGAAGGGGACTTAGTATTTTAGGAATGGTTAAATTCAAGAAAAAAATTATAGACAAAAAAAAAAAAAGCAAAGGTAAAGGCGGAGAAACAATGAGTAGTAAGTTAACGAGTCAACGGAGATCTAAAAAGGTTACCGACGACCCCTGGCTTAGAACATATGATCATCAATGCCAGTCCTTACTTGTTAATTATTTTATTTATTTATTGGAGGTATTTAATGTTCACTTTCTGAACCAAATGATTATATCAGCAAACGAGAATTTCTATGATCAAGAGCGAAAGGTCCTACCAATTTTACCAAGAAAGGCATTTTCACATACCTTCCAGGGATATTTTACATACAACAATCGACATGGGACCAACGACTTTACTTCCCCTCCGAAAGAAGTTGTGCAACACATTTTTATTTCTGTGGGAAAATCCGCTGAATCCAGCTGGGTTTTGAACCCATGAACATTGGGTCCTGAGGCAGGACCACTGAGGTCATCTACATGTTAATAGCTTATATGAATGTATTGTTATATTTTAGTGATTGCTTCAGATCACTTTCCTTTTTGGCTGTATATTGGAGTTTGGTTTATGTTGTAACGTAAGTGAATATCAAACATGTCGAGAAGAACCGGGTGATTTGGCAATGTGTCAGGAGTTTATGGCGAGACATTTGTTGTGGCGACAAGCCGGGCCTGTCTATTGTTAAGGCAGTGCATTTGAATCACTGTACCCCAAGAAGTAAAACACAGGCTACACCTATCGAGACTTGGATGATAAAAATAAAAAACAAAATAAAAAAAACCATGCATGGCACAGTTTTTTCTATTTATGTGCAGTGACACTAGCATTAATTTTATATGAACATGAAATAACAATTATTATTTTATAATAATTATAAGATGTATTTAATTTGCACTTTCCGAACAAACTCATAATATCAGTACATGACCTATATACTAACTTAAATCTAGAAAATACACAGCACCCAGGTCTCGGTCAAAGGGGAAACTCATATTTGACCTAACCAATGATATTTTTCTCAGCCACACCTGGAATTGAATACGGGACACTTAACTCGGTAGGCAAACACTTTATCGCGTGAGCTAAGGTAAACGGACAACAAGTTTAACAAAATGCTCAAACTAAGTTAGCCTATAGCTATTGTTAACATTATTGACTTGAATTGTGCAACACAATGTCCTTGTTTTCAGGATGGATGTGCACTTTATTTGTTATATTGTTCATATTTCTTAAAGAGGGACCAATTAAAATTTGTTGCACTATTTATTATTAATTTAAATTAGTTGAAAAATGACACCTAAACATGGGAATCAAACCCACTCAACCACTGAGCTATCCAGGAGTTGTCCCATACTTAGGGTCATTCTTCACTTATAGTTTGGGGCTGAGTCTGTGAGGGACGTGTGGAATCATCAGCTACATATGAGTGACCAGTCACAAGCTATCAGATACCACAGCCAACTGCGACTCAGGAGGTATGTTATGCTTACAAGTATACAAGACAAGATTGTAATTAATGAGAAATTCCGATGAATATTATCTCACAGGCTGCAAATCATTGTAAATACGGCACTGTACATATGGATAGCTTGGTGGTACAGCTTTGGTGCGCTAAGCCAAGGGTCCCGGGTTTGATTCCTGTGTCCAGGTGCCATTTTTCAACTAATTTATTAGTTTGAATGTTATCTCCTTCATACGGACATCCTCGTTGTTACAATGATTTCAACCCATGAGTTAGTATTCATTATCATGTTAGGATTATGGGATAGTTATTTTCTCTGTTTGCTATTAATTTTCTTTTAGCACCGCATCTTCCTTCCCGTCTATGTACTAATTACACTAATGAGTTAGGGATTAGGAAGACTTATTAGAGAGGAAATGCACTCACATTTTCATGGAGGGAGAGTGGAAAACCATTTAGGGAAAAAAACTCAGTGCACCCGATCTGGATCGAACCTCGATCTCCTCGTCTTTGGCAGTATAGTCTAACACGAAAGTAACGTGTTAGACCACGAGGTGAATGAAGCTGTTTTACTATTAATTAGTTGGAGTGTAAGAAAGTCACTTTTTTAAATGCAAAGTCAAGTCAAAGCGAAGCTTGAAGCCTGTGAAACAAAATCAAATTTAAAGTTTGTTGACTAAACAATTGGTAAAAGGAATTATTACATTTTTTTGTAGTAGGGAGAAAAACAAAATAAAAAAATATGACAAATGTATAGCTAATTTAAAAGAAAAATAGTTTTCTCTTTGTTGTTATGAGGTAATAGACATGGAAAATAAAATAACATTTGTCAATACCACCAAATCTTAAACAATATTTTTGTTTCTAAATTAAATTTCAAATATTTTCACTTTAAATGAAATTGTGTATTTTTAAAGATTTCGAGGATTCAAATTTGGATTCAAGGTTCGAAAGAAAATTTAAGTTTCTGATTCTAGATTCATATTAAAGAGGTATAGGATGTGACCAATCTCTAATAATAAAAGGAAGTGTTTGTCTGTTTGTTTGTGTGTGATGCTCAGCCAAATCTACGACATGCAGAGATCTGAAATTTTTAACATAGGTGGACGGAAAGGGGTCCAAATGCACCTCGAAGCAGGATTTTTAAATTTTTAACTAGCTTTTTAATTAGGCTATTCTTAACAAATTTTTGAAGAAAATATTGTTAATCTGGTTTAGACTTTTCAGAAATAACTGTGATAAAAATATGCCGCCTCCTCGAGGGAAAAAGATCCATTTTAGTGGGGGGAGGTGGGGTGGTCTTACATAATTCTTATACCACAGTGGGTCACGGGCAACACCATGTGGGATTGCTAGTCTCTAATAAAAAAACAAAGCCCACTATATTATTTCATGTCGACTTATGTGAATGTCTCTACCCCTTTTGTTATAGATTTTATTTAATCGCTAGTTGGTGGAAAAAATACTGTTTAGTGACTGTTCTAGAAATGATTATACTATGTTGTATGTCATATTTAGTGAGAAAAATTCTAATATGTCAAAGTTTTCTTATTCCTTAAACATTTTTTGAAGATGAAAAGGTTATTGTGGGTGGCAAATCAAAGCATTGGCCTGTTATATCTTCGACTTCAATATTTCAAAACTTCGTATATGCCTATTGATTAATTTAGTTGATTCAAATTAAGCTTGATATTTAATTTTATCACGCAGGGCTTAAACTCACATTCCTTGTTTTTGTTGGGGAGTAAATAACCCTGTATGATATTTCAATAACTCAACACAGCAGAAGTTAAAATGGAAAAAGCTTTGGTAATTGTATCTTTAGTAATCGTCTCGGTTGTAGTCTTACTTTTAGTATGACCTTGAGATAAACTGCGCTTGTCATCTTGGGCACTTTGTCTGACTTGATCTCTTTACACCATACAGTCTCAAATTAAGGTTTGCAGGGCAGCATATTGACATAACCACATGAGATCACCACCTCTGGTGGTCAAATGGTCAGAGGTGTCACTCTTGCAATATACTGTACTAACATTATAGAGAGATTTGGGTTCAAATCTTGGTCGGGAGTATTGCGGCTGTATTTTATTGTGTAGTTTTCTATTCTCCCTCCACATAATTGCGGGTACAATTCCTATAAATTCAATCTTCCTCGTATTTGTTTCCGTATTTTAACCCAAACAAGGAGTGTGACAGAAAAATTGTAAAGATTGGAGCAAATTTAAGTAAACTAATGTAAATTGACAGGAAATATCACCATAGGTACCTGAAATGTTTGGCTTTATTCTTGTAGTTATATATAAAAAAAAGATCCATGTACTCGAGAGAGCCCAAGAACAATAGTATCCAGGAGGCAGCGAGTTCCAGAGGTCCGGTAGCAAGAATAATAAAGGATGATATAATATGAAGAGCCCCAAAGTTTCATAGACGATTAACCGGGATATAAAGCCCATACTTAAGTTCAAACAAAAAATCTCAAGTGCGGTATTCCTCATAATTAACTGGACAACAACGCGCTTTGGAGGCTGCATGGTCTAATGTGCTACTCTCGCAGGAAACTAGACTGCTGATGATGGGGAGATCGAGGTTCGAATCTCAGTCGGGTGTAATGAGGGTGGTTTATCCAAAATGGTTTTCCACTCTCCCTTCATGAAAATGCGGGTATACTAACTATAAATATAACCGTCCTCATCCCCAAAACTTTACATCCATTACTGTTTCCAGCCTATGGCCTGGGTCATTTTTTATTCAAGCCATATATTTTCCACTACCTGTTGTCGCTTCATATACCTTATAGCCGAACTTAAGACTAAGATATGCACAACATCCAGTCCCCAGCCGTTAATTTATCACTATGAAAGGGTAAACCTATATTTTACCAATAATAAATTTTTGGCCATGCCGGGAATCGAATCTGGGACTCTTAGGTCAGTAGAATAACATGCTATTGACTGAGCTAAGGTGTCAGATTCATTCAATAAACCACTAGCGTAATTAGTATATAAGTGTATAACCCAAATGGGTAGTGAGACGCGCTGCTAAAAAAACTTTACAAAAGTGAAATCAGGATCAGTTTATAAAGTTTTTTAGTTTTAAAATATATTTTTTATATATTTTCTTTAACAATTTTAAGATAATGTCACTGGTCACAATTGCAATGTTTTCTAAAATATACTACAGTAAACCACAGCACAGTGTGGTGCCTGGTTTGACCATTACTACCGCACCTTGGTTAGGTGTTATCTGTTAATTCATAAAGGTTCTTTAACTTCCAGATGTTATCTTAAAACCTTATCTTTCCGTGACAATATCTGCAGAAGTATAACAGAATCAACACCATGATAAAGACTGATACAGCCTTAATCTTACAGGAGCACAAATATACAGCCTTGACATTTGAAAAGACCAGAATCATCCCACTGCAATTAGTTTGTGTGCAACTTTTGTCACTATACGCAATGGTGGACACGTGAGATAAATGTGATTAACATAATAAAAATTACTTAATTATTTCTAGTGTCAAATTTGATCTGAGTATGAGTGCAAATTTATAGACACACAAGAACATTTTCCATTTTTTATGACTGTAACAAATTCCACACATTTTGATGATTACTTACACACATATATAAAGCTAGTTGTTAATTATTTGTGTTATTGTTATAATTGTTATTGTTATAGCCACACTTACAAAATGTACTCCACCTACCTTATCTCGAGCTAGTTCCATCCAGTCCACCTCATTACAACCTATCTCTATCTTGAGCGAGTTCTACCAAGTCTACCTCATTACACCCTATCCCTATCCCTAACTGAGCTAGTTCCATCCAGTCCACTTCATTACACCCTATCCCTATCTGAGCTAGCTCCATCCAGTCCACTTCATTACACCCTATCCTTATCCCTAACTGAACTAGTTCTATCCAGTCCACGTCATTATGCCCTATCCCTATCTTGAGCTAGTTCCATTCACTCCTATTCATTACACCTTATCTCTATCTTGAGCTAGTTCTATCCAGTCCAATTCATTACACCCTATCCCTATCCCTAACTGAGCTAGTTCTATCCAGTCCACATCATTATGCCCTATCCCTATCTTGAGCTAGTTTCATTCACTCCTATTCATTATGCCCTATCCCTATCTTGAGCTAGTTCCATTCACTCCTATTCATCACACCCTATTCCTATCTTGAGCTGGTTCTATCTCGTCCACCTTATTTCACCTAATTTCATTCAGGTCCATTCTAATTGAGTTTTTAGCACCACGTCTTACTACCCATTCTTGATATTCTAATGTTATCCTCCCATCTGTGTCCAAGTATTCCCATCAGTCTAATTATCATTGTGTTTGCCAGTCAATACCCTGAACACAGTTCTAGTTTCTTTCATTCGCGCTGTATGTCTTAGCCACAGTATAATCTCCTTCATATTCTTCATTTATTTTTAGACAAAATATTTTCCAAAGTAAGCTACTTTATTTTCAAATATCCTAAATTTATTTTATCCTTGTAAGGTAAAAGTCCGTGTTTTACAACCTTAGAGAACAATTGGGAAAACTATTGTTTTGTATATTTTGAGTTTTACACATCTTGACAACAGGTGAGATGTTAAGAGCTAGCTAACCAAGTAATTGCATGCATTAGTGCTTAAGAAAATTATAATTAAATACTCTGTATCAGTATGTTATATTTTATATTAGTTTCTCAAACCCTTCAGAGAGCGAAAGTATAAAGTTACGATAATGTTAATTGTTACTTGTTCACAAGTGATGAAAAGTTGTTCTTGGCGTCATTATTCTTCTTTAGGTTATCGTAAATTATATTTGATTTGGCCTGACTGTTTGAATACTTGTAGTTTGTGTGAAATGGAGTCAACCTCGGTGGTAATGGTGTAAAGTTCTCGCCTCAGGACCCGACGTTCGTGAGTTCAAACCTAGCCGGAGTCTTGAACGATAAAAATCTTTGGCACAGCTTGCTTCCAAGGGAAAGTAAAGCCGTCAATCCAATATTGTTTGTGGTGTGTAAAAGAACTTTGAAAGGTATGTGAAAATACCTCTCCCAGCAAAATTGGTAGATCCTTTCGCTCTTGCTCAGAGAAATAATTATTGTGTACTGATATAATCAGACGGTTCTGAAAATTCATGTTAAATACCTAAAATAAATAATATATGAAATTTAGAAATGACTTTTAATTGTTATTACACACATTATGATTCACCATCTTTTATTCTTTTCAAAACACATGTTAAACTTTACAATTACCCGCTTAGGTGGCCACGTGGTCTAACATGCTAATCTTGTGTTAGACTAGACTGCCGAAGAAGGGAAGATCGGGGTTCGATCCCGGTTGGGTGCATTGGTTTTCCCTAAATGGTTTTACACTCTCCCTCCATGCAAATATAGTTGCTTTTCTTCTAAATTAAGCCTTCATAATCCCTAACCCATTAGTGTAATTAGTAGATAGATGTATAACCTAAACAGGTAGTAAGACGCGGTGCTAAAAAATAACTTTAAAATTTGTTGCACAAGAGTTTATATCACTTTTCAAATCTTTTAAATTTCTGCATGTGTGATTTCACATATGATTTGTTTCCTAATTTTCAACCAACAGCCTGAAGCCACACGGTTATTTGCAAGCTTCTTTTTTTTAGACCGCCGCTATCAAAATTGTTGACCCCTGAGCACTAACTCTTTATTTTCATCTACCAATCAAGGACGGACTAAATGTCAAGAAGAAAAAAGGTAGGAGGAACCATTATCAAACGCAGTTGTTCAAGACTCATGAAGATCTTTGGTGCAAAAAGGGATGAGGCTACTGCGGAGCGGAGGAGGTTCCATAGTGATGAGTTACATAACCTGTACTCATCACAAGACATTGTTAAGATAATCAAGTAATGTAGACAATGGTGGGCAGGACAGTCAGCGTGAATGGAAGAATCTAGAACCGTGCTCAGGGAACTGACTCGTAAACCCAATGGGAAGAGACCATTGGGAAAACCTATAGACAGATGGGAGGATATTCTGGGGATAACATTAGAATAGACCTGAAAGAGATAGGGTGTAGTGAGGTGGACTGGGTAGAGCTAGATCAAGATAGGGATAGGTGGTGTACTTTTGTAAGTGCAGCAATGAACTTTCTAATTCTTAATGCCATTGAGTAAGTAACTAAATTACATTGAATATTATTTTGTTTAACATATTTTATCAGTTTAAAATATAATTATTTATATAAAGGAGCGAGAGAGTCTGTGTGGTGCACAGTACCATTTATTTATTAATAGCAAATATATCGAGTTTTCATCATAAATCAACTATACAAAACGTTAAAACATCCATATTTAGTGTATCTGGCCATTTGAAAAAATGCTGATATAGAATTAACACATATTAATTAAATTTCCATTGTGTTGTTTCAATTTTATTTATATTCAAGAATTAATAATATTGTACAATTTTAGTCAAACAGAGAGTTGCAATCAGGTTTTACCGAGAGTACCTAAGTAACAGATTGTTTCCTAAACTTTTGTCAGTTGTGTACCTCTTTAGAGAAAGTGGTCTAACAAATGTAACTACAACTTTAAAGCCAGGATATTTGAATTTTATTAGAGCCATGCAAAATTCACCGACACTTGTACTTAATAATAGTCAAACATAATAATTTTACAATAATTTTAGTGTAATTTGTCAACATTTATTGATATGAGCCATGCATCATACATAGACGATATGTACGTCATGATCCTAATCAGGACCATGCGTTAAACTCCCACGACACTTGTATTTGACTCACAATCATATCTGTTATACATCTGATTGCACAGAAAAGAATAAACCTTCATTTTAAGATTTAGCTAACCATCTATGAATAAGGATAGAACTGAATTTTGAATGTATCATTAATTTATGATTCTAACCCATCAACAGGATATGATCGTACTTAGGTAGAACTGCCAGGATCATCGGGACTAATCAAGATGCAGGTATCTATCGTGCCAAGTTCAGGGGTCTGTTTCCTGGTTAAGCTAAGTTCAGAACTCACTTACTTGGTTCACTTAAACTAGATCTAAACATATTGGCAGAATGCAAGCTTTAGGATAATCCTCAATCCCAGTTTTAATTATTGGGAGACGCGATGCAAGAAGGACATATGGGTTGAGAGAGTGGAGAATCGTGGCTCTTGATCCAAGACATCATAGCATGGTCGCATTCCTAAGATCAGGAAGAAAGATATTGTGCTTCTTGTACATTTCTATTGGGCTGAACATCATAATATCCCATCAGAAAGCGGTACCAGGATTTATCCTGTCGACAACAACCACATGTAGCTTTTAAAGGGGTTGATTATTGGTCAAAGTCAATGTCCTACATTTAAGATCATGCGATCACGGATGCTAAATCATCTGTATGAAGGAAATGTACTATGAAGGTCAAATGCAGTAACAAGGCAATGTTCTCACATCAAACGTGTGCTCAATCCCGAATGTTCTATATTCAGGTATACATGGTAAGTGGTCAGCACGTGTGAATAGGAGAGAGTAAGTTCCCCTTATTGTTCTAGCTGTCTATCAACGTATGTATATAGTATGATGAATGCCAAGCAAGAATGATTTATGACGCTGATCAATGAACGAAGATCACCTATGCCTGTCTTTGGTCAGTGAACAAATTTCAGGTAGGGTTCTGAACAATGATAAAATATATGCCTGGCTCTGATCAATGGGCGATGATACATGACATGCAAGTGTGACACATGAACAATGATAAAATGTAATATAATTATGCGGTACAGCTCTGATCATAAACACACGGCTTCGATCAATGTTCTGGTCATGAGATAGAGTAGTGGCCTGAAAGCCCTCAGACAGAGATGTGGGACCACCCAGCACCCACACCACAGCCCAAGACTTAGCAGAGGTAGCAGAGCATATAAGGACGAGAGATGTGTCTTAAGTACTATTCATGGTTTTGATCGCCGAATAATGCACAAATGTCATGTAAGTGTGATGCATAGCTGTGATCAATGAAAGAACATGATGTAATAATTGTATATTACTCTGATCACCAATCAAATGTATTTGAAGTATGGTGTATAGATCATGACAAATGATCATGTAAGTATTGTAACGATATTAGGGTCTGACTGAGAGGCCGGCGCACTTGCCATTTGTTTGCTCTCCCTGTTCGCTCTTTTTTTTTAGCAAGTATCTAGGCCATTCTTATTTTCAGAAGGTTTACAGGGAGCAGGGTAGAACCTATTTGAAAGGAAAGTGACAAGTATAGAAGTGTTTGGGTTCATTTTCTTCAAACAAAGTTTTCTGAAAACGGAGACTTCTAGGCTCTGACTGCAACCCCTATTTATACAAGGCCAGTGGTCAGCAGGTGAACCCCAGTCCTAGTTCAGGTTAGGGTAATGAGTAGACTATGTCCGGGTGAGAATCAGCATGTCCAGGTGAGGGCCAGCGTGTCTAGGTGAGGACCAGCCTATCCAGGTGAGGGCCAGCCTGTCCAGGTGAGGACCAGCCTGTCCAGGTAAGGGGACAGTGTGTCCAGGTGAGAGCCAGTGTGTCTAGGTGAGGGCCAGCGTGTCCGGGTGAAAACCAGCGTGTCCTGGTGAGGACCAGCGTGTCCTGGTGAGGACCAGCGTGTCCTGGTGAGGACCAGCGTGTCCTGGTGAGGACCAGCGTGTCCGGGTGAGGTCCAGCATGTCCGAGTGAGGAGCAATGTATCCAGGTGAGGGCCAGCGTGTCTGGGTGAGGACCGGAATGTCCAGTGTTCATGGATCTCAGGTCTGTGCGATGTGTGCAAACTAGTGTGTTGGTGAATAGAGGAGGACTTACGTTAATGACACAGTTGGCGTGGACATCGACCGTTAATTGTGTAGTGACTTAACATTATAAGACTGATATTTCAATGTTTAATTAGTCGTTTATTTAATTTAATTTTATTCTTTTTATGCGTATTCATTTACTTATTCATTTACATACTTGATTATTACTTTTATTCTTTCATTCAGTAAATGTTTAAATTGCAGATAAGTCAGAGTATGTGTTTGTTTTAAAATTATTAATCAAAACCTTGATTATTTTGTGCGCATTTTCGATCACACCAACAACGTGCCATAATATCCTTAAAAGAACTCGTGGCTCACACGGTGTAGTGCGAACGGCCTGCAACTCCCCGGTCACGCGTTATATTGGTGTCAGAAGTGGGATATTGGCGGTATGTTATTTAATTTATAACAAGAAAAAGGCCGTGTATATTCAGGGTTTGGCAGCTCTTATTCAAGCCTTGTCGGAACAAACTGTAGCATTGAACAACAACAATATGGTGGAACAAACTATGTCACTGAACAACAATATGGCGGAACAAACAACATCGTCGAACAGCATGAAAGAAGAATTTAAATTAGCCACATCATCAACAGGGAGCAAATGTGTTTTCTCGAAGAGACAGGAGACTCGATGGGGGTCGATGTCAAGTCATTGGAGACACCATTACGGTCAGCTAGTGAAAATATGATGCAGTGTGCGTTAGAGCTGGAGACGACTGGAAGTGAGTCCGTGATCCAACAATTCGTGAAATTGGCTACTGATGTGAGCAAGATCAGTTCGAGTCCTTTTGGGGTCTTGTATGGGTCTGCATTTGATGCTGCTTAGTCGAGTGAGTGTAGAGTGTTCTCATGAGAATCGGCGTACTTGCTTCAAGCATGAGATAGAATTGGAAGCTGTGGATGACGCTGCTGTTGGCGAAGACGTTATTTTGTGAAAACGCTATTCGTAAAGGCTGTTAGTGACAACACTACTGTTGGTGACGATGCTAGTAGTGACAACATTGTTGGTGGTGACGCTGCTTGTAGCTATGTTTCTGAAGAAGACGTTGATGTAGGTGATGAAGGTGATGAAGATGGTCTGGTAAATATCATAATGATTAATGTTCTGGACATTGTTCTCAACTGGAATGTAGAATAGACATGTGTGGACTTTGTTTGGTTGAAACATACTGAACCGATGTCAGAGTGATAAACTAAATGATCTTAGTCATAGACAGAGGACCCACAGAGTGCAACAAAATTAAGTTATTTCAGCTAAATAGGTGACTAGTGACGACAGTCGAATAAGACTGTTGTTTGTAGTAGGATGTCCCGGACCACCCTTGAGAATTAAGTGAAGGTGTGCTGAAAGAGAATTAAGTAAACGACTTTGTTTGCAAAATATGCCAGTTAACGATAGGAGAAGGCAACGGACAGTGAGAAGGTTAATAAGAGGATATACCTTATTTGAGACGACAAAACTAATGAGGACTTTGCAAATACTTAGATCTGATTGTGGTTTGTACTGGATGATGACAAGAGTACAATAAAATTATAAGGTGCATAGGCCTATAAGAGTAACGGATTTTGGTAGTACCAATGGTGAACGACGGGAACTGAAGTGGGGGCTATCAAAGATACACACCGGGCATGTCTTCTTAATTGTGCCCCGGTAGACCACTAAGGCTTAAAATACACCCGAGTATTGTTACTTGGATCTTCTGGTCACAGAGCAGTGAAACCGTCATAAGTCAGTAACGTTATTTAAGTTTCCCACGATTATTACAAGCCCGGAGATCAATGATATCTGTTCGGCACTAACAAATTTAAGGAAGGGGTAGTGCAACGAGACTAGGCGCCGACGCACTCGCCATTTATTTGCTCACTTTGTTCTCTTTTTCTATTTGTTTAGCAGGTAGCTAGACCATCCTTACTTTCAGGGGGTTTGTAGCGAACAGGGAGAGGGGATAGCTTACTTGAAAGTAAAGTGACACATATAGAAGAGTCTGGGTTCATTTTCTTCAAAAACCCAGTGTTCTGGGAATGGATATAGTGAGTGGACCAAAGTGTCCGGGTGAGGGCCAGCCTGTCTGAGTAAGAATCAGTGGGTCCGTGTAAGAGCCAACGTGTCTGGGTAAGGACCAGCGTGTCCGGGTGAGGTCCAGCATATCCGGGTGAGGGCCAGTGTGTCCGGATGAGGGCCAACCTGTTCGGGTAAGAATCAGTGGGTCCGAGTAAGATCCAACGTGTTTGGGTGAGGACCAGCGTGTCTGGGTGAGGGACAGCATATCCAGTTGAGGGCCAGCGTGTCCGGGTGAGGGTCAATGTATACAGGTGAGGTCCAGCATATTCGGGTGGCCCTCTGTGTCCGGGTGAGGGCCAGCGTGTCCGGATGAGGGCCGGCATATCCGGGTAAGGATCGGCGACAACGTGCCCCAATATACTTAAAGTAGCTCATGGTCAACTGGATAATCGCATGCTGTTCACACCAAACCGTGTGAATGACGGGTTATGTTAAGGATGTATAAACATATATTCTTAATCCAGGTATCATATTGTATATTTATAACAAAGATAAAATATAGTGTAAGTATGAAGCATAGCCCTGATCAATGAATGTCTTGTAAATACATCAATACTAGCTTTGATCAAATGTCGTCTAGGACTCAGATCAAACATCGACCAAGTATGGTGTATAGATAAATGATCGATGATCAAATGTAGTGTAATGCATGACTCAGGCCTTTGCTCAAATGTCATGTGGCCCTGATAAACGATATGTTGTGTAGGGCTCTGATTAACGAATTATGATAAAATATTGTGTAGGGCTTAGATCAATAATCAAATGTATATAAGTTTAAAATATATTAATGGTAATCAAATTGCATACACATATCTATGAAGTATAGATCAATGGCAAATAAATATAATGTAAGTATCATGCATGACTCTGGTTAATTAATGGCGTGTAGTATAATGTATTACTCTAATCAATAAAAAAAATGCAGCGTATTCATTTATATATCTTGTTTCTATGACCTTTCCTGTTGAAATTCTATAAAAGGTCCCATTATTTTACTCTGTTTCTATTATATCTTCCGGTACTTTGGTTTTAGTTAATTATTATTTTATTTTATTATATTAAACTGGAATTGACTCCCTAACTGCCTTATAACTAAATTTAATTACTAGCACGTAGGGATATTGCACGTTTCCCTTGTAGTTTTACTGTTTTTCTCATGGTGGTTATCCGTTGTCTGCCCTCAACCAACTGATGGTCTGGGAACCTCACGATTTGTGAGCAAATGTATCAGGGTCATGTGGAATACTGAAGCTGTTCCCGCCATCTTCTTCTGCTCTCATCTTCTGGATGTTAATTTGCCTGCCGGAATCTCCCATCCGGTCCAGGCCTTGCGTGATGCGGGATTCCTGTACCCGCCCCGCCCCTCAGCAGACTTCTCCAGGGAGCCTAGAGAAGTCCCATCTGGTGTATTGTTTTGTTCTGTCTCAGTCATGTCTTTGTTGTCCAACTTGTTGTTTTCCCATTTGTCCTACCTCTCTTCTATTCTTCTTATCCTAGTCTTAGTCCCTATCCGTTTCTTCTTCTTGTTAGCGTTAATCTCTATTCTTTTTATTCTTCTATGTCCTTACGTCTTCAATCTGTTTATGTAGTCTTATCTGTGTTTAAGTGAAATTGCGGTCGCGACTTTGTCGAAGTTTCCACAGGTCACCGTCTCGAAGTATGAAGTTCACCTGGTGTCCATGGAGCACATGTTGCTGTTGTGTCCACAGTTCTTGTGTTATTGGACATTCCCATACCACGTTATCCGGTGTTACCTCTTCTTGACAGTTGCGCAGTTTTTTATCCGTCATTCCTCTGCTAAAGAGGAGCACATTTTACAGTCCATGCCCAATGATATAGTGGACAAGGCCCTGGGTGGGTTGCAGATGTTTAAGATCTAACCTTTCTTGTAAGTTTGTAAATATGTTGAACGTTCTCCTACCTTTCGTGCTTCTCATCCTGTACTCTTGCCACTCGTTTATCAGGGATATTTCTATCTCAGCTCTAATCTTCTTAGATTACCTTTCTTGATCCAATACTTTGCATTCCTCTTCCACCCTTCCAGATCCAGCAGGCCGACTCAAATTATGACACTTAGTGCATAGGTTGAGGTGGTCGAATATGCTCCGGAGAGCCTCAGAAGAGTGCCCTCCTGAGTTATCTTTAGTAACTCAGCCGGCATCACATTTTTAAGTAGATGTGTCCTTGCAATAGCTTCGTAGCCCACTGTGTAGACAAGTATAGTCTCATAGGGCCGTATGCAAGAACTTGACTAAGTGGATGCTAAGTGGACACTAGCGTTGGTTTGCTTGCGTCATCATAGGTTAAAAGGTGGAGCGATAGTGTGCTTGGAACCACACTATCGGTCAACTAAGCATTCACTAACGTTCTTGCATACCACCCTGACTATTGCTAAATGCCATTCATGGACAGTAGGAACCTCCTCTGCCCAATACCTATAATATTGTTTATGGTCCTTTTGGCTTTTCTTTATACCTGCTCCAAACTGGTCTTGAAGTTTCGTTTCTCATCAAATGTCACGCCTAGGCATCTGGCCATCTTACTCCACCTGTCCATCCATCCACAAAATTGGATTTATTTGTAGTGCCTACCTGAATAGCAAATACTTAATCTTTGCGGGTGCTAGCTTGAGTTTCACTTTCTTGCACCATATATCCAGTTCCACCAATACATGGTTGCATTTTGTCTCTAGTTTAACTCTTGATTTTCCAAACACGATTATCAAGAGATCGTCCGCAAAGGCCACCGATCCCATCGCTCTAGAGAGCGACTCCATTACCTGCAACCCAGGCTTTAACGCCCCATCCCAAAATATCGGCCCAAGGACCGATCTTTGGGGAAATACCTTCGTCAGTTATTTACTTAGAAATGCTTCCAGACACCTCAGGGTCGCATACCTCTTCCTATAATAATCCTAGAAGCTGCGATACAGCTTTCCAGGACGACATCTGATGTCACAAAGTGTCTCGAACAAAAGCCCCTGGTATGTTCACAAAGATCCCGAATGTGTATTTTTCTCTTGCTTCATCTAGCGGCTCATAGCCGTGCTGATCACATCCTCGGTGGACCTTCCCTTCCTAAATCCGAAAAGTCTTTGGTTTATTCCCATTTTTTCCCTGTGCTTCTGGAGTTAATCGGATAGCACGTTTTTCTGAAACTTTCCACAGACGTTTAGCAGACAAATTTGACTATATGATTTAGGAATCAGAGGGTCCTTGTCGTCATCCTTGCTCAGAATTACTATCTCACTCTGTTTTCATATATTCGGAACTTTACCTTGTACCAGGCATTCGTTCATGAGCTGGACGACGTATGAAACGATTTGTTCCACGGTCTGTTGCAGTACTTTAACCCTGATACCATCTAGTCCAGGGGTAGTCAGGTCCTCACCACCAAATAATAAACAATAAAAACAAAATAAGCTTTTTACCAAACCGAGCATTATAAAAAATTCTTCTTTTATTGCCATCCACCTGCATAAATGTAAAGTCATTAGGCTGATGTGCTCCTAGCTAATTAATTTCAAGTTTTAATGAAGAAAACAGAGTTTTTAATAAAGAATCTGCTTTAGTAATTTTAATTAGTAATTTTCACACGTCATCTTACTTCTTAGGTCTTAGCATATAGTAAAATACAGCCACATAAACGCAACAAAAAAACTTAATCGTATAGTAGGCCCGCTTAGACTGACCCCATTTGCTAGTGTAAAGCCACCAGAATGGTAGGGGAATGACCTTGAGAGACATCTCACACTGGGTGTGGCTTCTCTGAGAGGCCTATTGGAGCTGGCACTGCTAAGCTTCTATATTCAGTTACTAAAGTCCTGGTACATTCCTCGCGTGACGTTTGGAGCGAGGAATGAATAATCTTAACTGGAAAACTGTGTAATGAATCCAACAATTATCTGCGTGTAGAGTATGGTGCTTCACCTCATATTCATATGTTCTCTAAAATATTTTATAGCATAAAAAATAAGTTTTCATGTTAAAAAAAAGTTGGAAAAATGTTGGTGGGACCTGGCCCCTAATCAAATATAATGAATCAAGCATGGCTCAATTGATAAATGTTGTTTAAGGCGATTGGCCCTTTTCATTTAGCATGGAAATGCAGAGCTGTGGGAACAAACGGTTATCTTCAAGAATTCTTATTGTTTTGCCATTTTGTTTTCGGAAACGGTTTGTTCAAGAATAGAAGCATGTTGATTAAGTTATACTTTTTATATACACACCTCCTCTATAATTGTAGCAGTGATCAAATATAAATAATTTTGACATTTTTTAATAGAAAAACACCGGCTGCATAACAAAAAATAAGAAAATATAACAACTAATAAACATTGATACATTATTTTAGAAGATGTGTTGAAAATATTACTATAAGAATTTCACTCGTTCTCAAGAAAACTGATATTTCCAAGCATATGATTTTTCCGCAAGACCTGTCCGGTAGCTAGCGCCAGCTACGGTTTCTGTGATCCATCTGTTCTTGTTGACGCGGAAGGATACTTTGGTCGGTTGTGAAGCCACGCCATGCCTTTCACCCTCCCGTCAACCATCCCACAAAATAGGTTTTAGACTTGAACTCGACAGGGCCAAGGGCCATAAATATGATGCATGGTTCTGATCAAGATCATACAGCGTCTAAATAATCCACTGTTGCAATATACTGGATAAAAGAGTTTTCGTAAGGTGACCATTTGTCCCAGAGTTTCAAAATTGCCGTTGTAGTTTAATTATTCTATTTATTTATTTATTATTTGCAACCATACAAGTTTTTGGATAGTTCCTTTTTCCCATGTATAATTCATTGTTCTAGTCAGGGTTGGCTATCCTAGAAACGGAAATTTCATGATTTTTGATCCCTTATTGGAATATTAATGTTAATTTATTACCAAAAAAGAAATTTATTTTGTCTTGTTTAACTATCTCGGGCGTTATTGCCGTTTTTATTCTAAGACATGAAAAGGTTATTTCTTACTATCTTGGGTGGTAATTTTATTTCATTGTTAATTTTTATTAATGGCCTCGAGGCCAAGAACCATTGTTATATTTTTAAATCCAACGGTTCAATATGGGGATTGGTCACTGATGTTATTGTTGTATTAGTAAATTCCATTTATTTACATTGTTGTTTTAACTTGTGTATTGATCCACCTGATCTTTATTAAATCCAGTGTTTATAATTCCTTTTTTTTTTGTATTGGCTCTTCCCTCATTTTCCTTAATTTTAATAAAATTGTGATATTGAGTTTTATTTTAGGCGGGTATGGTACACATAATGTTCCTTTAATATTCCGAGATTGATTTAATAAAATATAATATCCTCCTGATATTCCCTCTCAACCTCGGGGACCGGTACAGCTACTATCCTCCTAACATTCCCTCTCAACCTAGGGGACAGGTACAGCTACTATCCTCCTAACATTCCCTCTCAACCTCG